>JACEFZ010023394.1:182500-210000 GCA_014155875.1 Cepaea nemoralis
ATATGGTAAAACATGCCCGCCCATGTTTATCGGCATTGGCACATGATGATAATGATTTCCAAGTCTGTAATACGAGGGTCTAGTATTTGGGACGGGTATTGCCAAGCCACATGATGGAATAGAGAAATTAACCTTATGGGTGAACATACTAGGCTAGAGAGGCAGAGAAGGGGAATGGAAGATGTATCTGAACTGCTTAAACAGCTGGACTATAGACAATAACATAAGGAACACCAAATTCAATACATTATTAGATGATGGAGAGATTTGCAGAGTCATGGTTGTCGATGCCTACTTCAGAACAGGTACTCAAAGAAGAAGATGAAAAAGCAGCAGCAACAGAAGAAGAAGAAGAAGAAGAAGAAGAAGAAGAAGAAGAAGAAGAAGAAGAAGAAGAAGAAGAAGAAGAAGAAGAAGAAGAAGAAGAAGAAGAAGAGGAAGAAGAGGAGGAAGAAGAAGAAGAAGAAGAAGAAGAAGAAGAAGAAGAAGAAGAAGAAGAAGAAGAAGAAGAAGAAGAAGAAGAAGAAGAAGAAGAAGAAGAAGAAGAAGAAGAAGAAGAAGAAGAATCTTTATCTGGAATATAATGTCAAAATGAGATCAGCATTTGTAACCGATATTTTCAATTCCCTGTTACGAATTTCCAGTAATTGAGGCCTGATATTTCGAAATTCTTACTATGGAAGACCGAAGTTCTGAGTGTTCATGCCCTTCAGTTGTGATTAAATATGTTTCGTTGAGTAACAGTGGTAAGTTTGAAACATTCCATAGATAATAAAGTTAAGGGTTAAAGGCACGATGATCGACTTTATTGCACCGGGTTTGATCCCATATCGCCCAGTCTCTCTCCGCCAGAACAGCTAACGACCAGCTGAAAGCATCGCACAGAGTACAAACTCCACAGCTCCGGGACAACTTTGATTTGAATTTCTGTTGCGATTTGCAGCTGTCATTTCTAGTAACTACGTTTCGTATTCAGTGACCAAATCCATGCCATCAAGTATAACGGTCTTTGTTTACATTGTCCAACAACCGATATTCCTGGTAACTCTAATATGGATCACATGATTATTTATATGTACAGTTTGCACAGATCATGTGACAATACGCAACTACGACGAACAGGTCTACACATATTTTAAGTTGGATGTGTGGAAGAAAAGTAATAAACAGAAACGACGTGAAACTAGTTCCATGTCCACCCAGCCGAAATGGGTAGCAGAACATGTTCTGGGAAGTAAAAGTGACGGTTGTAATACGAGGGTAAGTTAATAAGTAAGTCACAAATGGCTGTAGAAAAATAACTGACTAAGATAACAACTTGAGACCAGTTTATTTTTATACATACATTGTCCCTTTATTTCTCAACATAATTTCCACCAATATTGATGCACTTATCCCATCATTTTATCACTCCTCCCAAACAGACTGCATAGAACTGCGTGCTTTGTTTTCAGGTCCTGTATGGCACAGGCAGAACTTTCTATATGTCAGGTGTGTGCTCTAGAGACCATCAATCGTGAAAGAGAGTGGGTTGAAGTTCCGGAAGACATGACGGACAGGCACAATGTAATAATAACACTGGGTCATGAGTGCAGAGAATGGTGAGCGGGCCGTACAGAGTTTGAAGTGCAACAGCTGATCCAGAGCAACACACATCAAGGTGATAAAGTCATCTACACCGATGGGTCAGTGGTGAGAAACAGACGTAGTGTCTGGGGCTTTATTGCAAAGGCTAATGGGTGAGTCTTGATAAAGGAGAGTCTGGAATATGAGACTACGACTTACAGTATGAGAATGGAGGTGGAGGCAATAACAGCGGCATTCCGGTGGCTAGAGGCGATTACTGCAACACACGTTGTATTCATTACGGATTCAAAGAGTATGCTTAGCAAGGTGGAGAAAGAAATGTTTCGTGTGGAATGGCTCTCGTCGCTTCAGATGTCACAGATCGTGAGAATTGTATGGATATTTTGCCCTGGTCATGCGGGTGTACGGGGGAATGAACAGGCTGATAGGCTAGCAGGGAATGCACCTCTTGGTGGTATTTTGCCTGTGGACAAGGGGGAGGTGGTCGTGGGCTTGTGGGATCAGGTGGAGAAGGCGGAGGAACAGATTGAGAACCCATATGTGGAAAGAATGAGAATGCGGGGGTCGGCATGGGTTCTGGAAGAATCTCAAAACTGAGAGGGAAGACCAGGAGAACTTTAATCAGATAGCGGTGGGAACGATTAGTAGTATGACTCTTCGCTGGCTGTTGAACGAGGGGACGGAGCACGTATGGGCATGTCCTGAGTGCAGTGATGTCGGTTCTTAACTCAACTCAACTCAGCTCTGTTTTCATTTACCTCCCATCCAACAGACTGTGTGACTTACTTATTGACTCGCCCTCGTAACGCTTTCTACCCAGCTTTGCACCGCTTTACGGGAAATCGCTAGGGGCTAAGTCTACTGAAAACATACCTTGGCGAGAGACTTGAATTTGAAGTGAAAACGTGGTTTAGAAAACACAGCACGCAGTTCTATGCAGCCGGTTTGGTAGGTCTGATAAAACGATGGGATAAGTGCACCAATGTTGATGGAAATTATGTTGCGAAATAAAGGTACGATGTATGTATAAAAATAAACTGGTTTCAAGTTGTTATCATATTTAGTTATTTTTCTACAGCCATTTGTGACTTACTTATAAACCTACCCTCGTATTGACCACATCACCAAATGAGTGTCGCTTGGTTTGTAACCATTTGGTGATATCACAATATGCTCAGTATAGCAGAAGACGTGTTGAATTCCTTACTATTAGGGACGTTCACTTGAAACCCGTTCCAATGGCTTTATTACAAAAGCATGAAAGGAACATTAACAGGTGTGGTAGAATTAAACAAAGGATTCATTTTGAATGAATTATGCACCATGAGTTGGTCACAAGAAGTCGTCGTAGGCATTCAGGCAAGCATCCCATTGCTTAGGTAGGCGGCGAATGCCGTCCGAAAAAAAGAAAGGATTGTGCTTGCTCTCCGAACCAAGTGTTTACCGCGTTCATTACGTCTGCATCTGTGTGAAATCGTTGCCCTTTGAGAGCTTTTTTTAACAGGTCCGAACAAATGAGAATCACATGGTGACAAATTAGGACTATAGGCTGGATGGTGCAGAATTTCCCACTTCTTCCTTGCTACTGCTTCCTGCACCATCTTTACGACATGGGACGAACATTATCGTGCAACAAAATCACACCGCGAAAAAGCATGTCGGGTCGTTTATTCTTGATGGCTTTTTGCAGCTTGCCTAGTGTTTGCATATAGTGGGTAGAGTTGATGTTGACACCAGGTTCTTTAAAGTCGGCCAACAATAGCCCTTCATGGTAAAAAAAAAAATGACCTCAGCATAACCTTACCAGTGAAAATCTGTAACTTGATTTTTTTGGTTTTTGGTGATCCAGCATGCTTCCATTGCATGCTCTCTCTTTTGCTGTTCGGCTCAAAGTAGTGACACCATGATTCATCGCCTGCCACTATGCGGAAGAGAAATGCATCACCCTCCACTCTGTAACGCAGCAAGTGGTTCAAACACCATCCCATGCGTTTCTCTTTTTGGTGGTCGTTCAACATCCGTGGTACCCACTTACGAACGACCTTTTGAATTGTCCCACTTGACACATCAAATTCTTTCACTAGCGAACGTATGCTTCGACAACAGTTCATCTGTACTGCTGCATCAATTTTGGCAATGTTTTTTTTCTGTTGCAACAATATGCGCTTGACCCGGCCGTCGAAGATCTGTCGTGAACTGACGTCCTTTCCGAAACATTTGTGCCCAGTCTGTCACTGTTGTGTTCGACACACATTTGTTACCGTACGCTGCCTGCATTCTTCGATGAATGTCCACTGGTTGACATCCTTCAAATGAAAGAAACTGAATCACCGCTCTTTGAGCTTCTTTGGACGGATTTTGGATCAACTCGGCCATTTTCTCAACGGCCAGAAACAGAATCTATGCATCGTGGGACGATAAGCACGTGCTCTTTTATTCATTGGTCAGTACTTATCACATGACTATGAGATGATCATGTTCAACGTACGCAATTACGCGCTGTGCGGCACGAACGGATTTCAAATGAACGCCCCATATACTTATGTACTTTTACCATGTACCAACAACACCACAAAACACCATGAAATGTAACTCTAAAACATCGCACCATTACATTACATCATGACAGCACATGCTAGTACTGTTTTTCGGCGAAGCTGCTGAAAGCTTCTGCACGACGCAGCTAGAATTTGATTTGTATTCAAGGGAATGGAATTAGTGTTCTCTCTGTGTGGAGAAGAGAAAGCCTTTTTGTGTAAGCAGACTTGCAACTAACAGTCTGCACCAACTACTGCTTCATTTTGTTCTTAATCCTATTTTTTCCGACAATCACCATCACTGCTGCCCCTCCCACAGTCACTTATACTGCTGCTGCTGCTGCTGCTACAAAAACAACTACTATTACTACAGCTACAGCTACAGCTGCTGCTGCTACTACTACTACTCCTCCTACTACTACTACTACTACTACTACTACTACTACTACTACTACTACTACTACTACTACTACTACTACTACTACTACTACTACTACTACTACTACTACTACTACTACTACTACTACTACTACTACTAGAAAGTGACGGATCTGTTTGATGTTTACTCTACATAGAGGAAATTAGATTTACCTTATTGGTAACTGCAATGCACTCAGTTTTGCTAACGATAAGTAAAAAAGAAGTTAGTTGCCTACCTTTTACAGGATTTTGCAATCAATACCAGCATCTTTTGCTGTTATGTTGTTATTTCAAGATTACGTTCAGTAGTTTTCCATTGCTTTCTGAACGACCGGCACCCATACCATTTCGTAAAAAAACAACAACACAAGATGGTCTGCTTCCAAATCGCCCGCAGCTGTGTTTTGAACACCGTTATGGGGGATTAAGAACAGTGTCCGTAACTCCTTCGCCACGTGGCATGCAACGATAAATAAGACATACTGAAATTCTACATCTCATCAACAAAGACAACTGAAACAATACCGGACACTGGAATATACTGGCCATATTCAGCGGCACAGTGGCTTGGAGAACACAGCCATGGAAGGCATGGTTCATGGAAGGGGTGGTAGAAATATAGCAACAAGCTAGACAAAGAAAATTGTAGACACCGGAAACGAGGGTGCATGAGGCGGGAATCTACCAGCAAGAAGGACAAAGAACATTGTAGACACCGGACACGAGGACGCATGAGGCGGGAGTCTACCAGCAAGATGGAGATAGGACATTGTAGACACCGGGCACGAGGGTGCATGAGGCGGGAGTCTACTAGCAAGATGGAGATAGGACATTGTAGACACCGGGCACGAGGGTGCATGAGGCGGGAGTCTACCAGCAAGATGGACATAGGACATTGTAGACACCGGGCACGAGGGTGCATGAGGCGGGAGTCTACCAGCAAGATGGACATAGGACATTGTATATACGGGGTATGAGGGTGCACGAGGCGGGAGTATACCAGCAAGAGGGACATAGAGCAGTGTATATACGGGGTATGAGGGTGCACGAGGCGGGAGTATACTAACAAGATGGACATAGAACATTGTAGACATGGGACACGAGGGCGCATGAGGCGGGAGAAATAGCGAGCGATTGTGATGAGAGCCACGTTCTGTAAAGGAACGGCTACATAGTGATAATTCTGTTCGCTATTCTCCGCCATCTTGTTTAAAATAGTTTGCTGACTACTTTTAGACTATTAAAAGATGTCCTCGGCTGATCTTAGAATATTTATATCTTTGCCTCCAACTTTAGCTCTTTCAAAATGTTTGTTTATTGTTTCGTTGAGAATGTCGAAAAGATCGGATAATAAAACACACATGTCAGGGTCTTAAACTTGGCTCGCTTTCCTAACAAGTGTGAGACAATACAACTACAACGTGATTTGACGTAAGACTCAACGACACATCGTTCGATGGATTTATTAACGTATCAAATACAGAACGATGATCACAAATATATATAATGGATACTTTACAACTTACATCCACAATACAGTTCACAAGTCTGACTCGCAAGATGTCCAGACACTCGCCTTTCAATACAGAAACCATACAACGCCTTTCTCTCAATCACACGTCCGTCCTGTACCGTGTCCCCAGAGCTGTCTGGACCTGGTTTGCAACTTGCCTCCTGCCTGACGTGGCGTCACGTGGCAGGCGTGCGTCTTGCGTTGGCGGCCTGACCGCTGGTCAGCCAGCGATCTCGCAGGCCGGTAACTCATTCGCCTGGCGGCGCAACGAAGTGGTTGCATCCCTTACTGGGAGCTAAGTCGCCTGGCGGTCGTAACGATGTCCCTGCATCGCTGTCCCCTGTCGGACTCTGACACGCTCCCCCGGTAACTCCATGAAAGATGTCGTCTTTCATGTATAATGTCTGTACCTGTTGGGTTAATAGTATACCCTTGTCAGAGTCTACCTTTCCATTGTTATACACAACGTTATCAAAATTACACACATGGCATAGAAATATATAAGAACTGGGAGTTGGGTACAAAGACATGTGGTGCTTCATGTTCAACACATATCAGACTTCACCCTCTCGATGGCTGGTTACCTCAATCGTATTATCACCCAGTCGGATCAGTAGCACCAGCTTCACGCATCTACGTCAACGCAATTTGAAAAAAAATAATAATATGGTTCTTGACACAAAAACCATCTCGCGAGACTGAAATACGACTTTATATAAGTCGTATAAAACACTCAAACCCTGTCCCTACTTGCCCAGGAGTTATTGTGTTGGTATACAATGTTGGCAACCCTCTGCCATGCCCAGTAGATGCCTGCCTGTGGTGTCAACACTTTAACAACAACATGTTATATTACACACAACACATTAGCATATACATTTCAAATTATGGCCCTTTGTGTGAAAATGTCATAACAATAAATGAAAGGGGAATAATTTTAACATTAGTGAAACACAATAATTTACAACAACTATTTAATTTTCTTAGTGTCATTGCTTGACGTTTCTTCATATTAACGAGAAAAAGTCGGTAATATGAATACGTTAATCAAGATATGATTCTAAGATTACATTAGAGAAATAAATAAACACACAATTCGTGTATTCAATTTTATAGAATCCTAAACATTTTAGAATCGTCAAAACTTTTAAATCTTTTATATGTTGTCTGCTATTTTTGTTCTAAATTTCTAATTAATCCGGAAGTACACACGAGCTCTAAAATCAGCTGATGGTAAAGCTTATAGAACACACCTGTTCCGGTTTGATGTAGTTTAAGGAAGGTACACTGTTCTCAAAGTTCGTGTTGAATGTTGTTACACAATCTTCTGGATTACGATCGAATGTTCATGTGTTAGATGTTTCAGTCGAACATTAAAGATTTCGGTTCACTGCAGAGGTGTAGAAAAGTCGTCACTGTTCAGTTTTTACTTTCACACTCGTCATTAAAATGTTCCTGGAAGATTCAACACGAAGTTATCACTGTCACGTTGGATAATTCGCTTCAGGTAAGTGCGAATGTGACACTGTTCTTGTACTTAATATATACAGTTAATAAAGTTCGCTTTCTACCACATACTGCACATTTATACACGACAATCATTACATGAACTAGTAAAATAAGAACACTATATATAACGGGAGTAATCCCTATCACAATATTGTAGACATTACACAGCTTTTCGTGAATGAAAAAAAAACACTATTCACTGCTAAATGGCTGTGTCGGTCTGAGTGTATTTCTACATACTGCACTCAGACATTGGTGCTCACTGGGTCGGTCGGACAACGTGACAAAAGATCGGCAATTGAATTGGTTCTGCCTGGGATATGTCGAACCTCAAAGCTATAATCTTGAAGTTTCAGAGACCAACGCGCTATCATATGGTTCGATGGCACACCTGAATTCATCCATCGTAAGGGGCTGCTGTCCGATTCTACGATGAAATGGCGTCCTAGAAGAAATCTAGACAATTTGGTGATACCTACTACTAAAGCTAGGGCTTCCAATTGAGGAATGGACCATGCCCGCTCTCGGGCCTTCAATTTCCTGGATACAAAATAAATTGGGTGGAGAATGTTGTTATACTCCTGCAACAGGACTGCTCCAATCGCCACGGAGCTAGCATCTGTGCGTAATCTGAAAGGTAAACGGATATCGGGTAATTTAAGGATAAGATTATGTTTATTCTTATCGGAAAAACATGATAGCACTTTATGAAATGCGATTTTTAGGCATTGATCGTGTACAATTTTCTCAGGTTTATCCTTTGTTAGTAAATTAGTAAATACCTCGGTCAGTTCCGAAAAATCAGGAATAAATTGCCTATAGTAATTGATTAGGCCCAGCAAACTTCTGACTTCTTTTTTAGTAGTCGGAAGTGAGAGTTTTAGTATCTTGGACACAATTTTATCGTCTGTCGTGACAAAGCCGTTGGATATTTTATAGCCCAAGAATGATATTTCCTGGTAGGCTATGTCTACTTTTGCAGGCTTCACTGTCAGTCCGTGCTGTCTGATCCGTTCAAATGTCTGGTCTAATGTCTTAATGTGCTCCGTCATTGTCTCTGTGTGAACACATATGTCGTCAATATAGCAAATTATGTTAGGAATGTCTCTTAGAAGTAGTCGTGTCATGCGTACGAATGTGGCTGGGGCGTTAACAAGCCCAAATGGAAATTTGCACCATTCGTACAGTCCCCAAGGTGTGGCGAAAGCTGTCAGATGTCTGCTCTGTTCGTCTACAGCAATCTGCCAGTAACCTTTGAACCATGTCTACAGTCGTAAAGAACCTAGCGTCTGTCAGTTCTGTCAGAAGATCGTCAGTGTTTGCCATAGGCTCAAGATCTAAAACAGTTATTTTATTCAGTTTTCGGTAGTCGATGCACAGTCTTATTGTATTGTCCTTTTTGCGTACTATGACCATGGGAGATGAGTAGTCTGATTGGGATCGTCTTATGATGTTATTTTTCTCTAAGTTGATGATTTCTTGATGTAACTGTTCCTTGTAGTGTAATGGGATGGTGTATGGTCTGCATCTAATAGGTGTGTTTGATGTGAGTGCGATGTGATGTTGTATTAATTCTGTTTGTCCTGGGTTGTTGGAAAAGATGGTGTTGTACTGTTGTATAAGTTGTTTGCACCTGTCTGTGTCTGCTTGAGTTAAATTTGGGTTGATTTTGATCTCCTTCAAGCAGTCTGTCGTGTCTAATGCAGGTGTTGGAATTTCGTCACTAGCATCGTCGTCTTCGTGATCTATTATCACTGTACAAGATGTTGTATCGTCTTGTTCGTCGTCTCTGTGGTGGTATGGTCTTAGCATATTTATGTGAAATATTTTGTGTTTGTCTTTTATAAGGATCTCGTAGTCTACAGGTGAAATCTGTCTTGTCACTTTAAAAGGTCCCTGCCAAGAATCAGTCAGAAGGTGTCTGTCACTAGGTAGCAGAAGAAGAATGTCCTGTCCAGGTGTCAATGTTATTGTCCTGTTTCCTTTGTCAGCATACTGTCTATAAGTAGCACCAGATAGTTTTAGTGCATTCTTTGCAATAACACAAGATTTGATGATTCTTTCACGCAATGATGTCACATATAAGTATGATGATATGGGTTTAAGTACTGGTGTAGAGTCAGTTAACATTTGGTGGTAAATGGTCAATGGGCCACGTGGTTTGGCACCATAGATAAGTTCAAAAGGAGAGAAACCGGTACTAGCATGTGGTACCTCGCGATAAGCAAAAAGAATAGCTGGTAGATATACATCCCAGTTGTTGGGGTGTTCTTGCGTTACTTTTGCAAGCATGTGCTTAAGATCCCCGTTAAATTTTTCTATCACTCCGCTACTGTGAGGATGGTAGGGGGAATTGAAACACTGCTTAACTCCCAGCATTTTGGTGAAAGCTTGGGTGGATGCGGCAATAAACTGAGTGCCCCTATCAGATTGGATAGTATCTGGAAAACCTATCCTAGAAAAAATATGGAAGAACACTTCCATTATTTCATTGGCAGTTATGTTCTTTAACGGAATAGCTTCTGGCCAGCGACTACATTGATCAATGACCGTTAGAATAAATTTATTCCCTCTAGTTGTTGTATGACTAAGAGGGCCCACTATGTCAACCGATAGCTTTTCAAAAGGTCGACTGGCTAAGTCGGTAACTTGTAACTTTGCCTGTGGGTGTTTACCTTTTTTAACCAATTTCTGGCAGGTGTCACAACTTCTGCAATATTCTTTAATGTCATTGCAAAATTTTGGCCAGTGAAATTGTGTCAATAACCTTGATCTGGTCTTAACGTATGCCATATGTCCTGCAAGAGGTATATCGTGTGCAAGATGTAAGGCTTGCTTGCGATAACTAGTTGGCAAAACAGTTTGCTCTGTGGTATTCGTCACCTCTGGTGTAATACCTGGTGAGTATGTCATTTTTCAAAGCAAAATGCCATTTTGCATTCTTGGTTACTTTTGGCTTTCGGCCGATCAGGTCAAAGTATTTTGACAATGAAGGATCAGCTTTTTGGGCTGTTACAAATGCTTCCTTCATGGTGTTAGTAGGTAGTGAAACTGGGCTGAGCAATTGTATCGCCTCAGTTTGATTTACTTCATCTTGCACTCTAGCAGTAGCTCTTGTTACTGCGTTCACACACTCAATGATATCAGATGATGATGATGGAACAATAGTTTCAATGATGTCATGAGAACTTAGTGCTACATTAGCTACATTAAAATCAATAGGTGGTGTGATACATTTCAATGATGACATTTGATGGTGATGTTATGGTATCATCATTACATGAAGATGTTATGTCATGAGGTTTATCATTTACCTCAGGTAAATTACCAATAATTATATCACAAACTGGACTGGTTAGTGCAGCGCACTTTACTTTCCCAGTGAGGAAAGGTGTATCAATATATGCCCATGCTAATGGGTATCTCTCAATATTGCCTGAGAATGTTCTACATGTTACGTGCCTGCCTGTGTAATCTGTAGGCAATATGAACGTTCTTTTCAGGCCAATGATTGTACTTCCTGTGTCACGAAGGACTGTAGCATCTTTGCCATTTACATATCCGTGATGGATGTTTATTCTGCCCTTTGAACCTATTACCGAATTAGCTTCTTCATTGGCAATAGGGATGGTATGACCGCATTTTAAAATACCATCTTCAAAGAAAGTATTACAAACATAGCATTTGTTTGCGCTTGTATATGTCAACAGCCTGTGCTGAGTTCACAGGATGTTTCTCTGGCTCTTCTTCTTCAGACGTGGAATTGTCATCCAAGGCGGCACCTGCTTTTTTGTCATCTGCCTGCCCTCACAATCCCTCCGATGGTGTCCGAACGCCTTACAGAGAAAACATTTAGTCAACCCTTTGAAGATTTCACGCTCCTGATTTCGTTGATTTACCCTGTGTTGTAAGTAAGTCTTGTAGCGAGGGTTTTTATCACACATCTCACTCTGATGATGAGAATTATTACAATACCCGCACTGATAAAACTTCTCAGAGGTAGGCTTACGAAATTTCTGCCTACTGTAGGGTTGTTTGTCATAATTAGCCGCTGCTACAAAGTTAATGTTAGTATCTTCAGTAGCAAAGCAATCTTTGTTGGCTGTGTAGTAAGCCGAACCTCGTCTTTCAATTTCATCCACACTAGAGCATTCATTCTCTAACAAAAATTTAGCAAAGGCTGAAGGAATAGATGACACAATTTTGTCTCTAATGATTAGATCTTCCAATCTCTGATAACTTTTTTCAATTTTGGCTGCTGACGTCCATTTGGTGAAAATATCTCGGACTAAGCAGAGGTAGTCAGAGAACGTTTGAGTCGGTTTTGGGCTCAATTTACTGAACTGTTCTCTGTAACCTGCCTCATCTAACATAAAATGTGCCATAATCTTAGATTTCAGATAATGGTAATCTTTTCTGAGGTCTTTGGGGATGGTTTCAATAACTTTAAGAGGTTCCCCTGACAAACTCCTCATGTACACAATATTCCATTCAGACAGTGGAACTTGATAATGTTCCATTAAAGTTTCAAAATTCTGGGTAAAGGCTGCGATGCAGTCACCCGAGGTATAATTACGTACAATACCTTGATATTTCTTATACTGGTTTTCTTTCTCCAGTCTCTCAGATTTCTTATACTCTTTGTTAATCGCAGTCTCAGTGTCAAGTTGTTTCATCTTTAACTGTAACTCCAGTTCTTCTCTTTTACTCTGAGCTGCTATTTCTGCCTTTTTCAGCTCACTATCTATCTCAGCTTGCTTTGTCTTTGCAGTCAGTTCTAATTCTGCTTGCTTTAAGGTTGTGTCTGCCTCTACTTGCTTGGCAGCCCTTTCTGCTTCTGCCTGTTTAAGAGCTCTTTCAGCTGCTCTTTCTTCGCGTTCATTGGCTTTTTCCTGAACTAGTAGGTATTCTGCGTATTTCTGCTCACTCCACTGTGTTAGTTCATCACCATGTAACTGTAACTTTATGCCCATATCAATGAAATCAAATAATGAAGACATGATGGAAAAATGTCAATGAAATACAAGCCACACACAATATGTTATAAGTGGTTAGTAATCAACAAGTTACAATCTGTTTATATGGACGATATGTGCCTAAAAATGCATTTTTCAAGTATACGAAAAGGAAAAAGTATACTCAAGTGCCCTGGATGCGGTGAAGAACGGTTGGAAAATCGGGCTAGGAACTGTAGGGTCGCTACTTCGAATCGCAAATGACCTCTACGGCAAGGTTTCGGATGGTACGGAAAAACCTGCTTTTATTTTGGAAGAAGATAAATTAGCGTCTATTTGTTGGTGTGTGCCTGCTTGTCACTAAGTGTTGATTAGGTTTGTATGGCGTTGAGTGTAATTGTATGTCGTAAGTTTGTCCGTCAACAGTTTTTTTTACAATACACGTACTTTCTTTCCAAACACTTTTTGCGTTCCACAAACTCAATTCACAAAGACAATCTACAAGTATCTTAACACTCTACAACATTGATGACACATCACTTACATCAAGATGACATTCAGTAAGGACATAGACATCAAGTTTACAAGATGGCGACAAGGTCAAAATGGCGACAAGATCACAATGTCGACAAGGTCAAAACGGTGACAAGTTTCACAAATCACAAATGTTTTACACGCTTACAGGATCAAATAAATTGTATGCATTGTACGTTTACAAATGGTCTTCCACATGTTTAAATAATGTAGTAACAATCAAAATGAGCCTTCCATGATCACATTTAAGTTTAAATCTAATTAAATTAAACGTTCAACAAGGACAAGCTATTCACGTTCAAATATAACTAAATTAAAGCTGGACGAGCCCTCCACGTTCACACATGTCAGGGTCTTAAACTTGGCTCGCTTTCCTAACAAGTGTGAGACAATACAACTACAACGTGATTTGACGTAAGACTCAACGACACATCGTTCGATGGATTTATTAACGTATCAAATACAGAACGATGATCACAAATATATATAATGGATACTTTACAACTTACATCCACAATACAGTTCACAAGTCTGACTCGCAAGATGTCCAGACACTCGCCTTTCAATACAGAAACGATACAACGCCTTTCTCTCAATCACACGTCCGTCCTGTACCGTGTCCCCAGAGCTGTCTGGACCTGGTTTGTAACTTGCCTCCTGCCTGACGTGGCGTCACGTGGCAGGCGTGCGTCTTGCGTTGGCGGCCTGACCGCTGGTCAGCCAGCGATCTCGCAGGCCGGTAACTCATTCGCCTGGCGGCGCAACGAAGTGGTTGCATCCCTTACTGGGAGCTAAGTCGCCTGGCGGTCGTAACGATGTCCCTGCATCGCTGTCCCCTGTCGGACTCTGACAACATCATTGCCTAAACCCTCTTATTTTGCGAATCCTGTTTTTTACAAGACATCGCAGTCAACACCAGCATTTCTGCCGTTGTGATCTCTTGGTTACTTTACATTCAATAGTTTGCCATTGCTTTCTGAATGACCGGCACCGATACCAACGCGAAACCAATGTAACGCGGTCAGCTGCCAAATCGCGCGTAGCTGTGTTTCGAACGCGGGTATACGGGATTACGAACCCCCTCCGTAACGTCTTCACTACGGAGACCTGCGACTCCTCTGTTAATGGCTCTTAATTAATTTAGTTATCCTTCATAGCCGATGACAGATTCTTGTTCCCAATGTATTTTCCATATTATCATGGGATCTTTCCCATCTGTGCTGACAACATAGCATGACACGTAAAAGGAACATGCTGAGGACGTGTGCAGTTTTGAGACCAACACAGTCTGTAGACCTTATAGAGCACAGAAATAGCTGGTCATATATTTTTTAAATATTTCTGGATTTTTAACTTTGTTAGGTGTTTGAATAATCTATAAAGTATAATTATAGATTATTTTGCACCTGTGTTATCTATCCATGAGTATCGGTAAAGTGAAAATTGCATTCCTTTTTCCTTTATCTGCACAAATACAAACTGGGTTTTTTTAAATTTCCTGTCGTAATTTGCTTCTTTTTATTTCCATTATAACAAGACAGAATTGACTGACAAGGCGACTCGGTAAACTTATTGTTATATGTGATTTGTAATTCCTTTTTTAATTATTGGGATGAAAACACTGATACGACGGCCAGTCACTACTCAACTCAAAACTTTGAGCGCAAATCAATTTGTCATCAAACAATTTAACTCCACTAAAAACTGTACAGTGACGTCACGAACCAGCAGCTAACTACTGCTTTTAGTTTAGACATTAACCCGGAGGATCGAGTACGAACGATAACGAAAGCGATACTATTATGTGTAATGATTGTGCATGTTAATTACATGTTTTTGTGTACTGTCATTATTTGTGTATGCTCGTTATTTATGTATGTTCGTTATTTGTGTATGTTCGTAATTTGTGTACAGTCGTTATTTGTGTAAGGTCATTAATTGTGTATGCACGTTATTTGTGTATGTTCGTTATTTGTGTATGTTCGTTACTTGTATATGCTCATTATTTTTTCGTCTTCATTATTCGTGTATGTTCGTTATTTGTGTATGTTCGTTACTTGTGTATATTCATTATTTGTGTATAGTTTAGTTTACTCGATGGATCAACATCACGGCACACGGGTGTAACCCATAAGTGCTCCGTTCTCCTCCTAACTCAAACCTGTGTCTGGAGAAACTCGGCTCAGTGCACAAACTCCGTAGCACCGGCGAGGATCCTGAAATACTTTGGGTAGATTTTTAACTCGAAATTTTGCCCGGCTAGCGCCGTTAGGCTACTCTTTTTCGATTTCCAGCTGCCAAGGGATGTTTTACGTGCGCAGCAATACACATGGTCGTCCGATCTCACTATCCAGAGACCAGGTAAAATTTTATTACTAGAAGTCCACGTGAAAAAAGGTCCCGGTTCTCACCGGGGCTTGAATCTGGGACCTCCAGCACTCGAGGCGGACACCATAACTCGAGACCACGCAGCCCCTTATTATTTGTGTATGTTCATTATATGTGTATGTTCGTTATTTGTGCATGTTCATTATGCGTGTATGTTCGTTATTTGAGTATGAATGTTACTTGTTTATGTTCATTATTTGTGTATTTTTCATTATAGGTGTAGTATCGCTGAAGTGGGTTCGCCTGATTTCGAGGGATATTGGTAATTGGGAAAACTCACACACACGCAAAAATCAGTCCAGAGCACTAAAAGTAGTAATCCCTGTAAGGACTGCGTTTCAGTTCAAAAGCGAGTGAACGAAAACAAAAATTATTTGTGCATAAACGTAATTTGTGTATTCAAGTTATTTGTGCATGTTCATTATTTGCGTATGTTCGTTATTTGTGTAGGCTCGTTATTTGTGTATGTTTGTTATTTGTGGATTTTCGTTATTTATGTAAGCTCGTTATTTAATAGTTTATCCTGAACAATGCACATCTCGTTTGAATATATTTTCTTGCAAATGTAATGTTTTAAAATCAGTTGCCTGCAGATCTCTGCATTTATTAAAATCTGGTTTCAATTCACTCTACTTTATCGTTTTGGAATTGATGGACGGATATTGTAGCTATTTTTTTTCGCCCTTTCTTTAACCTGAGCCGTTCGCTCATTGATGATTAGTTCAAGTAACTCGGTTTCTGCCAATGATATTGATGGCGGCTACAGCTTTTTTTCATTAGCTTAGTTCTAGCGGTATCGGTTCTGAGTGCCAGTGTTCTCGCAATCGATTGCCGTCGTTATTTCAAGTGGAGGTATCAAGCGCGATTATTATTTATTAGTTGTAGCTTTTTGCCGTCTCTGGCCAGCGTACCAATACCACTCGAGAATCGGATACGAAAATTATGTATAACACTTACCATAATATTCTTCTTCTGATATTTTATACAAGAATATACGGAATATTATGGACATAAAAAAGGTAAGTATTGCAAGAGTCTTTAAAAAAAAAGAAGAAAAACTTGTTTAAAGCAAGTAGCATCCGATATGGTAGCTTGTCAGCTTGTGACTGGTTCTTAGACTTTAGTCTCTTCGACTTAGAATAACAGAATTGGGAGGGTCTCTGTGGCGACGTGGTCAAGCCGTTTGACTCGGGCTCCGAAGGTTGTGGGTTCGATTCCGGGCCGCGTCCTTCGGTTCACGAGTCAAATTTTTCGGAGACTCCTGTAGGTCGTCGCTAGAGCTATGGAGCTCGTGCTTGGTGCGACGCTTTTCGCGCTGCGGAAAGAGACCGAGCCATATGGGATAAAACCTGGTTTTTTAAACCCAGCTATTTTTTTAAAAACAGGATTATAAAAATGCAGACGGCAAAGTTGTATTTACTTAGTTGTAGGCTTAGTAAAATTAAAAGAAGAAAAAAACATTTTTTACACAATCTATAACAATTTAAATATTTGTGGAGTAGAACAGACATAACAATGAAAGTCAGAATAATTAGAGCATGAATTTTCCCTGTGACAACATATCCCTATAGTATATACTGATTTTGGGATGTGAAGTATTTGGCTTTCACATCTTCTGGGCCGAGACATGTGAATGTTATACCAAAAGAATAATAAGTACACGAACGACTAAACGTATAATATACAGCTTAATAAAAACTGTATATTAAATGAAGCTAGCCATGTGCTGGAACTCGATTAAGCGTGCGTTTACTCAAATATTTGAGAGGTTCGTTGTGCTGAGCGAGACAGACTGACACAGTGTTATTCCTGTCGATGTCACTGAGTTCATAGAATGGCGCACTAAAAGGGGATGTCCAAAAGGAAAGCAAGTGAGAGATGATAGTCCAATACACTAATGGATTCTTTGTACGTGCCAGTATGTGAGGATTGCTCGAGTAAGAGTCACGGTTCGTGTGTGCGAAAGCTCTATCGCAGTGGTTCTCAACCAGTGGGGATATCCCCCATAGGGGGGAATTTTAGGGTTTCCAGGGGGGGGGGGGGCAGGAATGGCATTCTCAACATATGGTGAAGGGGGTCATGGGCCAAAACAGATTGAGAACCACTGCTCTATTGCAACATTTGTTTCACTGTGACTGCACAGCCGATCGTCGTCCTTGCATAAGTCATGGCTACTGTTATTTGTATGCGACAATGTCCGACATAGGAATGGAGACGGAGGTAGTCACTACAGCCCCATTATTGCCCAGAATCAATAACTCAGGGTCAATTTCGTGACTGGGTATGTTATGAAACCAGTCTGAAAAAAAGAAGTGTATTGCAGCTTTGCGAATATAAAAACATAAAACAGAAGACTTTGCGGCGACAAACCTTCATCGGCAAATAACAATGCGAAAATATAACACAAAACAAATAAAGGAAGTGATACTCCAAAATGTGCTGTCCAATGGTAACCGGTCACGTGATTGATAGGGACAATGCGTTTCGCGTGTTGTTTAACACACAAAATGGTCGCTTGTTAAAGGTCGCTGAAGCAATCGTCATTAATCGGCATAAGCCAGCCTTGTGCAAGCAGAAAGACATGATACTCAGTTTAAAATTACCGGGTAGACAATTGAAAGTGCTGTGTGAATATGTGTATAGTTAAGCTGGAAGGTTTAATCTAATCACTTTATGTTGTGTGATTTTTGATTTATTTACCTGACGAGATGCAGAGAAATGTGTCTATCAACAAATCGTGAAATCTATTGTTTTTGTCTTCGTTATTCAAATTCACTACAGGAAAACATTGTTTAAAATGTCAGAAGTATTTGTTGTCTTAATGATTTCAAACATTTTTCCTGTATCATGTTACATTTATACCATATAACTCTCGACCAGGATAGTTTTTAATCACATTAATCTATAGCTGTGGCTTGTGATAAACATATTGCACAATATTTGTTTCAGTAACGTTGTATGTAATCTGTCCTAAAAGATTAAACCCAAGCCTTGAAAATTCCAATTTCGAATGTCAAAGAGCCGGTTCATGTTAAGATTCAGCTGCAGTTAGATTAAAAGTTAAACGACTATTAGAGAACAACTAGGTCCGTTTAATTCTGTCACGGATTCATATCTGAGTCATTTATTTGAGACACAATTTGAAAAAAACAAAACAAAAAAACAATAGCAACAACATAAACATAAGTATTTAACTTAATATATTTGCTTTTTATGTTCAAATCAACAATAAACTTTAAGAAAGTAAATTAAAGGGTCCTTTTGCACATCGTGTGCGTACGGAGTTTATAATGCTAGTGCAGATATTTTTTATTAACTAATGGACCCTCGTTGGGTGATTGGTCTATATCACGCCTTTACTTTCCAAAATATTTCCTGGTATACATTTTTGATTGTAGGTGGGCGTCCATATCTAGTGTAAAAAATAACCATAGCCATGTGAGGCATTCAAACACATGACCGCAGGGTTGACAGGAAAGAGCGCTAGCTCTTAATGCCAATATAAAACTACGCTTGAGTTCAAAGTGAGTGGGAGGGAAAAAAAAATCAATGTATACCTGCGTTCTAAAACGGTAGAATATCCACCAAGAAATCTTTGATGTGTTAAGTGCCTTTACACACAGAAAGGCAATGAATACACTTTGTTCAGTTGTAGTTCATGATAAAGCCACTTAAGATTCATAAAAAATATTTGTTAACATAAGAACCGTTAAGTAATTTATAACCATCCTTTGACATAATCATTATCACATATCGGCATTTTTGCATTTTTCATACGTAAATTATAGATTTATGCTTGATCGTGTTGCCTTTAGTTTGTGATATTTTGTGAGGAATTATTGTACTAGTACAACGTAAACACGGCTCCGTGGCGAAGGCGTTACGGACACAGTTCGTAATCACACATATCCGCGTTCGAAACACAGCTGTGGGCGATTTGGCAGCAGACCGCCTTGCGTTGGTTTTTTTACGAAATGGTATGGGCGCCGGTCGTTCAGAAATCAATGGCAAACTACTGAACGTAAACTTGCTCAGGAATCACGAACAGCCAAACAAATTCTGGGGTTGACGTCTACGTCCTGCAAAGGATATGGAACTAACTTTTTTTTAAACAACTTAAATACAGTGTGATGTTTTTTTCCACATATCACATTATTTGTTTTATTCATGCACCAACACTCCTATGCCTACACGCACCTACACACTTCTGTTTGAATGCGTTTATTAGCACTTCCAATTAATATTTCACTTAATTTGGGTTGCCGCATAATTGGGAAAAAGAAACCAAATTAAGCGCAATCGGCTGTATAATAATAATTGAAAGATGAAATAAAAATATTAGTTATTACAGTGGGCAGTTAAAAGTCAAACAGAATCAGTTCTTATGACAAAACTACTGCACATACAACGGGATGTTGGTGCATACACAATAATACAATTCATTACAAATATGTGCTGAAACATACGCCACTTAGTGTTTAAGAAAAGGAAACTACAAGGACGACATTTAAGAACGAAATAGAATTGTTTGCAAAAAAAAAAAAAAAAAAAAAAGAAAAGAAAAGAAGGAAGACAGGAAAGAAAGCAAGAGATCCCAGTAAGTTCTCTCTGATTCCGGGGTTTGGATAGAAAGGCTCGATTTCTCAGGTCCCAGGAGCACGCTGAGCACATACAAGATCATTCTGAAGTTAAGGGATCTTAAAAAGCAGGCCATAATTGGTGAATTCTCTGGCAAAACTACAAAAGAATGAAGTTACCTACCAAAGAGTATTCCTAACATCCAAATTCATGATTAGGATATAGAATGTAAGGGGAAACTGCCGCGTACATTTCTCAAGTATAAGTTTATAAGCAGTCACAAACAAATGTATAAAGTAAAATATTGAAAAGCAACAAAAAAAAATCAGTCTTATACCTAAATAAATAAGCGGACTTTTCATTTATCACATAAAATAAAATAACACATAAATAAATAATTAAATGGATAAATACAGGAAGCACAATCCTTGCAGAAACTAATAATGTCTTATGTTTCGACACGAGAACTTCAGGACCCCTCATTACTGGCTACAATTTTGGATTATTTGAGATAAAATAAAGTCTGCAGCGTCGTTGGTTAAGGCTATTGATGATGCTCGTTAGAAAAAGTATACAACAGGGATTCTTGAACCTTTCTTACATTTTCGCTAGTGACCTGTTTTGATCATACGCACATATTCGCAAACACTTTCTTATAAAATCAATCATTACTAAGATTATGAGATGCAGAGGTGTTTCTAAGGCACCAGGGCCGGGTTATATACTGGCCACTACCTATTGACGCGTCCTCGTCGAGCGTCCTAGGCAACAAGTCCCCTCGGGGCCCTGGCTAAAGTCAATAGGATCGCCGATTCCTCCGAAGTCGGAGAGTGTCTGCCTGTATGGCGAGGAACCACCAGTCTGCACACCAATGAGCCAGACATGGGACAACGGATACTCACGCAAACCTCAGGTCCTGTATGACATCACACTGATGTTGGACAACAGGATGCCTTCATCTGACATACAGGACTTCGCGTTGGAGCTCAAGCCAACGAACACAAGCAAGCGAGCAAGCTCAGATTATGTATAACAGGTATATGCAAATTAAAATTTACACATGCGACTACAAACTCCGAATTATTTGTCAGCATCTCACAGAAGGTCGCGACCCCTGCTTTTAGAAGCTTTTCTCTGGAAGTCAATGAAAGTCTGCAAGGACTCAAAGTTACAATAATAGTGTGACAGCTACAATGAGAGTCTGAACGTTACAACGAGGGCCTGAAAGTTACAACGAGAGGCTGACAGTTACAATGAGTGACTGACAGTTATAATGAGGGCCAAAGAGTTACAATGAAAGCCTATAAGTTACAATGAGGGCCTGAAAGTTATAATGAAAGCCTGCAAGTTATAATAAGAGCTTGAAAGTTAAAATGCAGGCCTGCCAGTTAGGCAGAGAGCCTGAAAGTTATAATGAGAGCTTGAAAGTTACAATGCGTGCCTGAAAGTTACAATGATAGCCTAAAAATTACAATGGCAGCCTGAAAGTTACAATAAGAGTCTTAATGTTACAATGAAAGACTGAAAGTTACAATCAGAGTCTGAAAATTACCATATATCTTGGAAGATACAATTATTGCTTGTTTTGTAACTTCTTATGCATTTGGTAGGCAGCTTTGTTTATGTGCCTTTCGCTTCTATCCAACAATTATTATATAATATTTGCTTTACTTCTGTAGAATTGTTTTACTGTATTGCTGTGAAATAACCATTTTATTTCTATGGAATTTCTATTTATTTCCTTTGTAATGTCTTCATATTGTCTATCTCATAAGTGCAAGACAAATGTCGCACTCTCATTTGTTTGTGTATTTCTTCTACGGGGACCCAGGGCTTCATTTTTTTTTGTTATTCCATTGCTTGTCATTTCATTTAGATCAGAGCCCTAAACGACAATAAGAACAGAAAATAAGAAATGAAACGATAAATAAAGCCCGCAGAAGATTGCCACCTTAGGCGTTGATCACAAGTAAGCATAGAGATTCCAGAGAATCGTGATGTTGAATTAGCTATGCAGACTTTTGCCCTGTGTTTGGTTCTAAAATTCATGAGCGTTTCGAAATGTCGGTTTATTTTGCTAGCGGAAGGATCGTGACCTGAATTTGTGAGATTCCTACCAGCGACATAAATTTTCTGGACGGAAAGTTTTCCTAGGTGCATTTTGTCACGGCTAAAGCAAGGCATTGCAATTAAATAAACATGGAACTAAAGAGGTACTTCACACAAACGGCCCGGTTCAGCATGGGAAGTAGTCCTAGAGAATTAGCTACATACATATGATCTCATCGCAAAAGGAAGGAGAAGGAAAGGGACGAGACAGGAAGGAGAAGAAGGGAGGGGAAAGGAGGGAGGGGGAAGGAGGTGAAGAAGAAGGAGGATTGAATGAAAAAGAAGGAAGAAGAAGAGTGGGGTAGGAGAAGGAGAGAAAGAAGATGAAGAAGACGAAGGATGAGAAGGAAATGGTTAGGTTGATGATTATGAAAAAGAAGAAGAAGAAGAAGAAGAAGAAGAAGAAGAAGAAGAAGAAGAAGAAGAAGAAGAAGAAGAAGAAGAAGAAGAAACTGAAAAAGAAGAGGAAGAAGGAGGAGTACGGTTAAAAGGAGGAGGGGAAGAAGAAGAAGAAGAAGAAGAAGAAGAAGAAGAAGAAGAAGAAGAAATAGAAGAAGAAGAAGAAGAAGAAGAAGAAGAAGAAGAAGAAGAAGAAGAAGAAGAAGAAGAAGAAGAAGAAGAAGAAGAAGAAGAAGAAGAAGAAAGAAAGAAAGAAAGAAAGAAAGAAAGAAGAAGAAGAAGAAGAAGAAGAAGAAGAAGAAGAAGAAGAAGAAGAAGAAGAAGAAGAAGAAGAAGAAGGAAGAAGAAGAAGAAGAAGAAGAAGAAGAAGAAGAAGAAGAAGAAGAAGAAGAAGAAGAAGAAGAAGAAGAAATCGAAAGAAATAGATGAAGAATGAAATACATTATTATTTGAATTAAATGGTTTCCTCAGTAATCTGCGTTGTTAACATTGATGCGAATTAAAACAGTACATATTTTCAATGTTTCCAACTAAATTAAAACCGGCATAGATAAACAAATAAATTCATTTTCTGAAATGATAATAAAACCGATTTATTTCAGTATACAGTAGTGTTGAACGTCATGCAAGGCATTTAATTTTGCTTTAAAAAAAAAGGACAGACCGATACACTGTAAATGAGGGATGCTCGTTGGCTACATAAGAAAACTTGAAGCAAGAAAGAACAATAAATTTAATGCTAATACAAACATCACCATCATCATGTGTCATGAGGAGCGTCGCAGGTGATCAGGTGTCCCGACAAGCACCTCTCTTGTGTGTTCTTGAGACATTTGATGTCCTCGCGACTTAGCCAACCCATCCTGCAGTTTTGCTCTCTGTCGACCTCTTTTACAAACACTCTCGACCGGTATCGGATTGAGCCTCGAAATACTGATTGCCAGGACAAAAGTTCATCATCATCATCAAGTGCATTGCCAGCTGACGTAGGCATTCTTGCCTTTCCACAGATCTTGGTCTTTGGTGTTCTGGATCAACTCTGCTAATGATATTTCGCCATGCCACCGTCTAATTCCATCCAGCATCATTTCTCTTGGTCAGTCTCTGCCTCTCTTCCATTTGATCTTTCCAGTCGTCACGATGTTCTCCAATGCCTCTCTTCTGATCACATGACCAAAGAAAGCTGTTTGTCTCTTTCTTATTGTTGTATATAATGTTCTAGTTTCATTAGCCTCTTTCAGGTAATCTTTCAGGCTCTCTTTAACATTTTAAACATATTGTCTAATACCTAAGGGAGCCCACTTCATTATGGGGTCCACAGGGCCCATTGCTATCCGGCAAACTAACACATTGGCCAGTCCGCCACTGTTCTCCATCTTCCTAGCTGTCACAACCGTAGCTAGATCCTGTCCTGATAACGTGATTGAAACAATGGCGATTGTCTTGGCTTGATATGGTTAATCGTGTCTTGCTTATTTCGTTTCTCTCAGTGAGAATATTTCCCTATATGATTTCATAAATATTTTCAAATGTTATGAAAAAGATTCCCCCGACGAAATGTCTTTTGCAGACTCTTTTTGCATACTCCATACGCCGAATTTCTCCTGATCCTGAAAAATCTTCACAGGGACAGTGCTATAGATCCACAGCCTCTCTCCAAGATCAGAAACCAGCTGATTGTACAAATCTGGTAACTACATTTCACACGACCAGACACCCATTTGAAACCAGGTCATGGTTCAGCACAACACAACAATACAGTTCAGCTGTATGTTGATTTCTTGGCAAGATTACGCTCAGTAGTTTGCCATTGCTTTCTGAGCGGCCGGCTTACATACCCCGTAAGTTACCGATGCGATTCGAACCACTGCTGATTCTCACCATCATCACGTCACCTACGAGAGTAAACGAGATTACGGAGAAAAGTCATAACCTCTAAGCCACGAAGCCGACTGTAAAGGATATGCAACATTAAAAAAAATACATGTATAGTATCTGGTTACTTAATTGACTGATGGGGGTCATTGGTTAACTCCATCCATCCATCATGTGTGGCGTGGGCGTTCATGTTCTGCCATCTCATTCGATCACCAGAGTTCCTGTCCCGATCATGCCACGTGGCCAAGTCATCCAGGTATTTACTTCTCTGTCTTCCCCTTGGTCTCTTCCCTTTGATCTTGCCTGTCGTCACCAAGTTCTCCAATTCATTTCTTCTCATAACATGCCCACAAAAGTTTGACTGTCTACGTCTAATGACTCTAATCAGTTTACGATCTTCATTTGTTTCTAGAAGGACTTGTTCATTGGTTTTTCTGTCTATAAATGGTATTCTTAGCATTTTCCTCAGAAACCACATTTCCACAGCCATCAACTGTTTTTCAGCTTGACTGTTTATTGTCCACGCTTCACATCCATACAAAAGTATAGGTTCTATGTAGCACTTCAACACTCTTTTTCTCGTTTCAGTTGATATCTTTTTATTGGTCACTATGTTTTCATCTCGCAAAAGGCTACCTTCGCAATGGCAATTCTTGTTCTAATCTCTTCAAGGCATCTCCCATCAGATGTTATGACTGCGCCGAGATAACTGTATCGATTCACTTGCTTAAGAATATACCCATTTACTCGTATATCACATTGTGGTATGTCCTTCTTCCTAGTGACGACCATAATCTGTGTGTCTTCTTAATATTCAGTTCTAACCCTAGTTGTTCACTGTGTGCAACAACCGCATCTACTAAAATTTTGCAGGTTCTGTTTATTGTCTGCAATCAAGACTGTATCATCTGCATATCTAATGTTATTGATGTATCCCCCCCCCCCCCCACCCCCCTCCCCCCATGTTGATTCCTTCCATAGCTTCTATATTTCTGAAAATATTTTTACTGTACAGGGAAAAAAGATCTTGAGACATTATATATCCCTGTCTCACACCTCTTTTAATAGGCTGATATCGACCTACATAGTTATCAATTCTGATGGCAGCTTGTTGTTCCCAATACACTGTTTTTTTACAAGTCTTAAGTAAGGTCTTTTCCATCAATTTGTAGATCTTCATGCATCCTTATCATGTCGACATGTCTTACTTTATCGAAAGCATTTGTGCAGTCAATAAAGCAAAGATATAGATCTTTGTTTACTTTCAATTGCTGTTCTCAGTATGTACACAACATTTACTGTGCCCTTGCCTTCTACAAACCCACATTGTTCTTCTATTTCGGCTTGTATTTTGCTTCCTAACCCTTTGCATGATAATTCTCAGCAGAATCTTCGTGATGTGGCTCATTAAACTAATTGTTTGATGTTGATCGTATTCCAAGGCTCCTGATCTCTTCGGGATTGCAATAAATATAGAATTACATAATTCAGGAGGTAAATCTCCAATAACGTATATTGCGTTCAGCAGTCAGGTGACTTCGTCTATTCCATATTCTTCCAAGGCATTGATTGCGATGTTATCTGTACCCGGGGTCTTGTCAGTTTTCATATGATTAAGAGCATTCTGAACTTCCATCTTCAAAATTGATGGTCCTTCATTATTATTTCGATGTTCATATTGTTATTCTCTTGTATCATCATACAGATCTTTCACATAATCTGACTACGCGTGTAAAATCTGATCTTTTTCTATTATGATTCTGCTATCTTTGGTTTTTAGGCAACCCATTGATGTGTGTGTTATTTAGTTAGTGATGTCATTAATTAATTGGTTAACTACTGTTTACTTAATTGACTGATGAGGTGATTGGTTAACTACTGAGTACTTAAATAATTGATGAGGTGATTAGTTAACTGCTGTTCACTTAAATAATTGATGAGGTGACTGGTTAACTGCTGTTTACTTAAATAATTGATGAGGTGACTGGTTAACTGTTGTTTACTTAAATAATTTATGAGGTGACTGGTTAACTGCTGTTTACTTAAATAATTGATGAGGTGACTGGTTAACTGTTGTTTACTTAAATAATTGATGAGGTGACTGGTTAACTGCTGTTTACTTAAATAATTGATGAGGTGACTGGTTAACTGCTGTTTACTTAAATAATTGATGAGGTGACTGGTTAACTGCTGTTTACTTAAATAATTGATGAGGTGACTGGTTAACTGCTGTTTACTTAAATAATTGATGAGGTGAGTTAACTGCTATTTTCTTAAATAATTGATGAGGTGACTGGTTAACTGCTGTTTACTTAAATAATTGATGAGGTGACTGGATAACTGCTGTTTACTTAAATAATTGATGAGGTGACTGGTTAACTGCTGTTTACTTAAATAATTGATGAGGTGACTGGTTAACTGCTGTTTACTTAAATAATTGATGAGGTGATTAGTTAACTACTGTTTACTTAGTTGACTGATGAGGTGATTGGTTAACTACTGAGTACGTAAATAATTGATGAGGTGACTGGTTAACTGCTGTTTACTTAAATAATTGATGGGGTGATTAGATAACTACTGTTTATTTAAATAATTGATGGGATGATTGGTTAACTACTGAGTACTTAAATAATTGATGGGATGATTGGTTAACTACTGAGTACTTAAATAATTGATGAGGTGACTGGTTAACTACTAATTATTTAAATAATTAATGGGATGATTGGTTAACTACTGAGTACTTAAATAATTTATGAGGTGACTGGTTAACTGCTGTTTACTTAAATAATTGATGAGGTGACTGGTTAACTGTTGTTTACTTAAATAATTGATGAGGTGACTGGTTAACTGCTGTTTACTTAAATAATTGATGAGGTGACTGGTTAACTGCTGTTTACTTAAATAATTGATGAGGTGACTGGTTAACTGCTGTTTACTTAAATAATTGATGAGGTGACTGGTTAACTGCTGTTTACTTAAATAATTGATGAGGTGAGTTAACTGCTATTTTCTTAAATAATTGATGAGGTGACTGGTTAACTGCTGTTTACTTAAATAATTGATGAGGTGACTGGATAACTGCTGTTTACTTAA
>JACEFZ010023394.1:215000-295000 GCA_014155875.1 Cepaea nemoralis
GTCCAGTGGTTATGTGTTCGAATCCCAATAACAGATTAAAACAAAATTGACCTGCTCTCTAAGAACGACATCACCATCATCCATCATCATTATCATGTGCATTTCCAACTGACATAGGCGTTCATGTATTTCCACAGACTCCTGCCCTTGGTTCTCTGGATCAACTCTGCAGGTGATTTTCTCCAAGCCACCTTCACAGTCCATGCAGGATAATTTCTCTTGCACTACCTCTGCCTCTTTTCCAACTGATCTTTCCAGTTATCACAATGTTCTCCAATATCTCTCTAATCACTTGATCAAGTAATGTTGTTTGTCTCTTTCTAATAGTTGTATGTTATGTTGTCGTTTCATTAGCCTCTTCCCATGCCCACCCAACCTAAAGTAGATTTTTGCCAGGAAATTTTCGGAGAAGTAAGCCAAGCCGACGTAACATTGATGCCATCAGACACCGAGTGACGATTGGTCTATAACAATATGAGGCTAGCACCATTTACTTATTAAGTCGCAAGGCGTGTGCAAGGCTCCTTTATTTCTTCTGCTTATAGTTACTTGCACGTCGTTTAGAGGACATCGAAATCAACCCAAGAACTTATTGGCATTTTGCGATTTTCTATGCAATTTTACGTTAAGCTGTTTGCCATTGCTTTCTAAACATCCGACGCTGTAAAATAGAACACAGAGCGTTCTGCTCTGATATCTACCGCGATTGACCTCGAACCCAGTGTGTCGGGATTGTGAAGCTGTATACATTACTGCTCAGCCACAAAGGCCGCCATCCCGTGAGATGTATGGTAAATTATGGGAGACCATGTAACATTTCCGTGCCACAAAGTCCGATATTCTCCAGAGATGTATGGTAAACCATGGGAGGTAATGTAACATTTCCGTAGTAAGAACCTACTGTGGGTATTCGCGGTGCTAGGACCATCGCATGTGTTGGCCTGAGTGCATTGAAGAATAGGTGGGCAGTCTTTCTTTGCCGTAGGGAACGATGAGTGCAGGCATCGAACCTCGTCCGACCGCACTCATGTCATTGTTAGTACATTATCCTAACGATTACACCAACGCTCCCGCTAACAATGAGATTGTGTTATTTTTCTTTCCATTTGATTATGAAATTTATTGCTCAAAGAAAAAGAAAGAAGCATAATATTACAAGAGCAATAATGTACAGATTAAATGGAACCAAAAGAAGAGGTCGACCATGTAAACGATGGACAGACGGAATAACAGAGTCCATGGGAATATCGATAATTGAAGCCCATAAACGGGCACTCTCTCGCTGTTTATGCTTGACCTCGGCACCACAATGCACGTACAAGATGGGGGTGAGATGAGATTATGAAATCCATTTTGTGACACCTGATATGAAAAATTTCCCTCAAGCTTTAGGGTATTGAGGGGAACCGAAGACCGAGGAGAATGAAATTCAACAAGGTCGTTTCAGGATCAAGAAGGGAAAAACAGGGCGAGGCAGAAGGAACATTATGAGCTCTTCTTCTTCTTTAGCGTTCCGAGCCATTGAGGTTCTTTGCTGCAAATACAATCCGTCTCCATTCGTCTCTCTGGTGGACCTTCTCTTGCCAGTCGTTGATTCCAAGTGCTTGTAGGTCTGTACATGTATTATCTCTCCACCGCCTTCTTGGTCTACCTCGGGGTCTACGATCATTTATTTCCTGAGTGTAAGCGAGTTTTGTTTCCCTATTATCTTCCATTCTTTCTATATGGAAGATAATAGGGAAACAAAACTCGCTTACACTCAGGAAATAAATGATCGTAGACCCCGAGGTAGACCAAGAAGGCGGTGGAGAGATAATACATATATAATATATAACATAACATATAATTATGAGCTCGCCGTTCTAAAAAAAAACCCACCTGAGATAGAAATATCATTTCAGAAGCAGGCCTGTCAGAAAAGATGGTAAAGTAACTGTTGTCTGTGGACACTACAAGGGGCAACCGACAGGGAAGGTAACCCAAGCCTCATTCATTCAGTAGCATGTCCTTTGCAGAACCTCGCTCCTAGCCACTTTAGTAATATTATCTAAATTGCTTTTCTAAAGTATAAAACCTGTAGTTGGAAACCTCTTGAAAGAACAAATCCAACGGTACGTTATTCAGGTCTGTAGGTCACTTTTAAGCCGAGATATTAAAGTTTGTGTGCCAGTTTATCATTTAAATGGAACATTCAGAAGAAAACGGTTTTGATCTGTTCACTTTTTATGACCCTACCTACATACTCAAACAACTGTTGGTTACACTGTCGTTAAGGAGATTAACACTGCCGCCGCTGTCTAACTCAAGAACAGATAACTCTGCCAGTGTCTATATAAATGTACACATCTCGACCACATGCTTTGATGACGTCATACGCAGCTCGTGACTACAGTGACTACGTGCGCGGTCTTGTCAACAACGCGAATCCACCGGCGTAGATGCATTGTGACAAAAGAAGTCCCGTTGGAAAGATGCAAAATTATCAATGATGTGGTCCATTTAGGGTGATAAAAATTTACAAATAAATGCTATAATGGGTGTTGAATTCAAACATGCAATAATTGGCATTGTAGTTGCTATGAATATGCCATAACAATATTAAATGTTCACAGTTGGATGACAACTGCCATGTCCCGCCATTGAAATACAGCAATATACAGCATGCCATCTTTATAATTTCAGTTTGATATGGGATTGCCAACTCTAATAGTCGAAAACTACATAATCATAAGTAAAAATGGATGATAAAATTAAAACAAAAATACACTATAACAATGCACAAAGTCTAGTTACAACTGAATTGATGGGTGTACTTACGTCTTATAAAGTCAGTTTGTACTTCCACCGACTAGCACAGTCACTGCCCAGAAGGAAAGCAATGGCAAACTACCTTCTGCAAAACTTGCCAAGAAACCATAATAACCATGAAAGAAAACAATAAGAAAGAGATCTGGTGGCGAGACCCCCAGACCACGCAGATCAGATAACACTCAGGAAGAGTGTATCACAGGGACCAGTACTAGTAATCGTGATGACGGAGTTAATCCTGAATGTGTTACCAAGGAAATCCCCTGTGTCAGACTAAGAAACAGAGTGAGAATAGGAACGTGGAATGTGAGAAGTCTGTATGAGAGGAAGCTTAAAGTAGTATGTGATGAGATCAATCAACCAATCATGTGCCATGCCGGAAAGCGTGGGCGGTCATGATTCGCCATTTCACTCGATCACCAGAGTCGTGGATCAGCTTAGTGTTCCTGTCTCGTCCATGCTACGTGGCCAAGCCATCCCGGTATTTTCCTCTCGGTCTTCCTCTTGGTCTGTTCCACTCGATCTTGCCAGTTGTCAATAAGTTCTCCAATCCATTTCTTCTCATAACATGTCCAAAAAAATTTTGACTGTCTTCGTCTAATATCTCTAATCAGTCTACGATTTTCATTTGTTTCCTGTAGTACTTGGTCATTGGTTTTTCTATCTGTTCATGGTACTCTTTGCATTTTCCTCAGAAACCACATATCTGTAGCCATCAAATGTTTTTCAGCATGACTGCACATTGTCCAAGTTTCACATCCATACAAAAGAACAGGCTCTATGTACCCCATCAACACTCTTTTTCTCGTTTCAATTGACATCTTTTTATTGGTCAGAATGTTTTTCATCTTGCTAAAAGCTACTTTCGCCATGGCGATTCTTGTTCTAATCTCTTCAAGGTATCTCCCATCAGATGTTATGACAGTTCCGAGATAATCGTATCGATTCACTTGCTGAAAAATATTCCCATTTACTTGTATATTACATTGTGGTACTTCGTTCTTCCTAGTGACGACCATAACCTGTGTTTTCTTACAATTTAATTCCAACCCCAGCTGCTCACTGTGTATAACAACCGCGTCTACTAATTGTTGTAGATCCTGTGCATTGTCTGCAATCAATACTGTATCATCTGCATATATAATGTTATTGAAGTTTCTTCCTCCAATGCTGATTCCATTTATATCTTCTACATTTTGGAAAATATTTTCACTGTATAGGGAAAAAAGATCTGGAGACATTACCATCCCTGCCTAGCACCTCTCTTAATTGGTTGATATTGTCCCAATTCATTATCAATCCTTATGGCAGCTTGTTATTTCCAATATATGTTTTTTATAAGTCTAATGTCTTTCCCATCAATATGTAGATCTGCAAGCATATCCACCACGTTGACATGTCTAGCTCTATCAAAAGCCTTTGTGTAGTCAATAAAGCAACGATGTATACCATTGTTTACTTCTATAGCACGTTCAATAACTGTTCGCAGCATATACACAGCATTTACTGTACCCTTTTCTTCTATAAACCCACATTGTTCTTCCCCTATTTCAGGTTGTATTTTCTTCCTCACTCTTTGCATGATAATTCGTTACAAAATCTTTGTGATGTGACTCATTATACTAATTGTTCGATGTTGATCACATTTCAAGGTTCCTGATTTCTTTGGGATTCCAATAAATACAGAATTACATAATTCAGAAGGTATTCAGTATCATACAATATTCAGTATCATATAATGTGTTAAGCAGTCTAGTGACTTGCTCTAATCCAAATTCTTCTAAAGCTTTAATCATTTCTGTTGTGATGTTATCTGCACCGGGGGCCTTGCCAGTTTTCATATGCTTAAGAACATTTTGAACTCCTATCTTTAAAATTGGTGGTCCTTCATTATTAAATGTAATATCATACTGTTCCCCTCTGTTATCATTTTACAGGTTTTTCACATAATCTGTCCATACATGTAGAATCTTATCTTTTTTCTATTACGATTTTGCCATCTTTAGTTTTTAGACAGCCTGTTGATGTACTTGTTCTTTTATTAGTAAGTTCCTGAATTCTTTTGTGCACTAATTTGGTATTTTGACTGTTGTGTTGTCAATGATTCCTGTGATGAAATAGAGAGGTTAAATATTCAAATTTTCAAGCGTCGTCGGGGAGGAATAATTTGCGTTCCAGCGCCCCGTGGGCGGCACTGGATAGTGTCATTCCGTGTGGTTGTACAGCGTCTTTGATGTCGTCAATAGATTTTCTACTTGGACATCCTCGTGGTCTCGTCGCAGATGATCTTTGATGGAAGGCCAGTGATGGTGGTTGCTGGTGTTGCATTCTAACGATATGGCAAAACCACTTGATCTTCTGTCTTTCAATAAATGTGGCATAAGGTGTTGATCCCACAGTCTGTCTGATAATAGCATTTCTTACTCAGTCTCGGATTGTAAAGTTGGCAGCTCTCCCCAGGCATCTCATTTCGCAGGTGTTGATTTTGCGAAGTTGTGATTTGGATAAAGTCTAGGTCTGAGATTGGTAGCAAAGGATTGGTGTGAATATGCTGTTTATTATCTGTCGTTTTGCGGGCATGGGTATATTTGGATGTTTCAGTAAGGGTGATAGTAGATATGTAAGTGCAATAGCTTTTTGACATCTGATTTCAATTTCTCTGTCTAATCTGCCATCTTCTGTGATCATACTTCCAAGATATTTGAATTCTTTAACTTGTTTCAGAGTTGTGCTATTTATCTGTATACTTAGTGGGCACTGTGATCTGCTAACTCGCATTACTTCGGTTTTGGCTGTATTTATGCTCATATCGTATCTCCTGCATGTTAAACTCAGATTATTAATATGATTTTGCAGTCTGCCCTCGTCGCTATAAAACAGGCACTGATCGTCTGCAAATAGAAGTTCATTTATTTCCTGTGGATCATTTGTTTCATCTGGAGTAAAGAGTTCTAAATTTTCTGAATCTTCTTTGGAAATTCTGTCCATGTAGATATTAAATAGCAGGGGAGAGAGCACTCCTGTATTGACTGAGAACATATATGATATGCCTTTTGTGTTCTCACTGCACTTCGGCTCGAGTGGTACATGGCTATGATGTTTTCTAGCAGTTGCCCTTGTATCCCATAGTCTTCAAGGATAGTCCATAATTTGCATCTGTCTACTCTATCGAAAGCCTTTTCCTGATCTACAAACACAATATTCTGCTGGTCACTATATTCGATAGTTTTTTTTCGCATATTTGTCTAAGTGTAAATAGTGCATCGGTGCAACTTTTACCTTTCCGAAAACCGAACTGTACTTTAATTAACTGTTATTCAACTATGAGTCTAGCTCTTTGTTCCAATAGTTTTGCATACATTTCCCTATATGACTCAGGAGTGATATACCTCTGTATGTTTCGCACTCTCTCGTATTGCCTTTCTTTTTCCATATTGGTACTATTTTTGCCTGTTGCCAATCATTTGGGACTTTTCTTTCTTCCCATGCTATATTAAAAAGTCTTGTCAGCCATTTAACTCCTGTTTCCCCACAGGCCTGAATAGCTTCTGTGGTTATTCCATCTGGACTTGGTGATTTGTTTTTAGGAATTTTCTGTTTAACTGCTTTGACTTCTGCAGGTATGAAATTTGGTTCTTGCTGTCCCTGGCTTTTAGGCACAAATGTGAGGTTTTCTATGTTATGTGTGGGGTTAAGTAGTGCTTGAAAGTATTCTGCCTACCTTGCTAGTCTTTGTTGTGGATTAAATATCGGTATGCCTCTTTTGCTGTTTATGATGGTGGTTGGGTTGTAGCATGCATCTCTGTTTCTCATTGTGTTGACACGTTTATAAAATTCTCTTGGGCAGTCTTTGCTAAGGTTCGCCATCTGTTCACTGTATATTCTCCAGGATTCATCTCTAGATGCTCTAATTGTTCGTTTGGCATTTCGTCGTGCTATTCTTTAAGTAACATAGTCTTGTTCATATTTAGTTGTGATCCACTTTTCGAACGCTACCTTCTTTTTGAATACGCTGTCTTTAACTTCGTTGTTCCCCCGGGAAGGTTAACCCGGTCAACAAATGCCCGCAGAAGTCGGATGTGTCGGCCTAACGGCGCAAGAACGCAGCTCTGCTGTAAACAGGCACAACGCAATCACATCCGAAAAAAAAACTCCGGATGAACGAAGAAGAAGAAGAACTTCGTTGTTCCACCAGGCTGTTCTTAATCTTTTGTCATGCTCTACTTTCTTTGTTCCACATTTATTTTCCTGTTTTAGTTTTTTGAGCATGGCAGCCTTGAAACATGTCCATTCCTTATCTACGCTTGAGTGATCATCAGGGATGTTCTTATGTAGGTTTTTGATTTCTTGATTGAATTCGTCTTTAACTGTATTTTCCTGAAGCCTCCTATAATTGATGACATGTGTTGTTACCTTTTTATTTCTTATTTTCCTGTGTGTTGAAATCTTTTTTTTATTATGACTGGTTTGTGATCAGTATCAACATCTGTATTTGGGAGTGCTCTTGAATCTAAGAGTAGTCTTCTGTCTGATTTCCTAATTAGAATAAAGTCAATTTGAGATGCTTGGTCTATGTCATTCCATTTATACCAGGTTACTCACGAGAATATACGGGATTATGGAAAAGTCTGAAAATATATTGACAGAGAAAAATAAAGTGGTACGTATAACTCTCTTCACAGATGCTTCAATTGTTTCAATTCGGAAGAGCACTCTTAATTTTCTGGAATCGATTTTACTGAAGAGTGTATTGTTAAGCGATTAGGATTCCAACTCAAGTGTTTCAAATTTTGGAATACAGCCTGGACAACAGGTTTGTTAGTGTGCTCTTATGGCAGTCTTACTGATGAAAACAATATAAAATGACACAGAGTAGTGCAGCTTTACATAACAGAATTACGACACATACAGGACGTTGCGGCGATTAGCCTTCATCAGCAAACAAACACATTCACAAAACACAACATATAGTCAAGGAGATCTCCTGTGACTACATCAAAAGGTGACGACAGGACGAGAAGAACAAAAGGATGAAAAAATGAAAGCAATGAAGAGAAAATTAGATGTAGGATGATGACGGGGTAGTGGTTGTAACGGTTCAGTGAGCACATTGAATTAAGGGGGGGGGGGGGCAGAGGCAGGAAGGTAGGACGGCAACCTGTGATAGTAGTCTGAGGATGGTATCTGAGCAATCTCAGTGGATGTACTAACAAAACATGAGTAAGTGCCAGTGAATGGGTTGGCCCTGGTGGACGAATATTGAAGAGCAATGGAGTGTACATCCAAGTATGATGGTGATACTACCAAACTCACATTATGCACTCTTATATGTTATTGTGAGGCGAGTACTAAAGTCTGGGTGGACTGATATGCGTGAGAGAGAGAGAGAGAGAGAGAGAGAGAGAGAGAGAGAGAGAGAGAGAGAGAGAGAAAGAAAGAGAGAGAGAGAGAGAGAGAGAGAGAGAGAGAGAGAGAGAGAGAGAGAGAGAGAGAGAGAGGGGTATAGTTACTGCGATATGTCACATGGGGTATGTGGACACATGATATGAGTAGGCGCAGAATGTGTGTAGCATGATGTGCGCACATATTCACCTTTTTTGTTTTAAATTTGCCCTTGTCCGAGAAGGCTAGACATTCGATCCACAATCCCAAGTCCAGGGGAAGTATTCCACAAGTCCAGGGGAAGTATTCCATCGTCATTTGTTTTATGAAACGTTCACACAATCTGGACTGTGAATTGAACCAGGCCGCACGAGCCAGAGGACAAAATGGTGCCATCTGAGCTGATCCGTTCTTTGTTTTGGTCATTTAAGGAGGAACTGATCAAGGGTTGGAGAATTGCTTGCTAGAATTAGCGATACAGACAAGCAAATTGTAGGAGGTACTGGTTAGTGGTACAGGCACGGCGAATTGCTAGCTTCAGACATTGCTAGATGCAGTCAAGGAAAGTATAGGAGAAACTGCTATAGATATGGCAAATTGCTTGCTACAGAAAGCGCACAGTCAAGTGCATAACGGAAAGGAATGAGCATTGCATTGCCAACTGCTAGCTAACGATAGCAATTAATTAAAAGAAATTATAGGAGGAGCTGATTAAGGCACAGCGAATTTCTTGATACAGGCGAGCACATAATGGACAGAACTGCTGAAGACATGGCAAGTTGTTTTCTGCTGACAATGTACAGTTAAGGATATTAAAAGAGAGTCTGAACAATTCATGGCGAAGTGATTGCTACAGACAGCGATAGAGGAAATTATAATGCCAGTTCATTAACAATGTTTCTTGCTTTAAATAAGTGACTGCCTGAACTGAACAGAACTTTATGCTCTCCGGTAAAATAATACACTCGGGATAGCCATATACGTATATGGGAATTATTTAGCAAAAGCTTTCGTGCGTTTTACATATGTAATGATGGTCGAATTTCCATGAAAGATCAAATCACTAGACAAAGAACTAGATTGCGTGCTAGACAATGTGAGTCATCTCCAATCGATGACTGCAGCTCACTTCATTTCGTTAAAATAAGAGAGCATAAAAACATAATTCCACAAGGAATTGAATTAGAAGTAAATGTCAGAATCCTTTTTACAAACACTGTGGATGTATCAAAAAGTGCACATCTACTTCCGACAGTGAGTAGAACCTCATTTAACGGTTGCCATTGATTGTGAATGATGTTAAAGCAGATAACGAGGAGAAAATGACAGGGCAAAAGTAGAAATAAATTACTATCTTATAGAAACCATTGCATTTTACGATGCTAAACTTCCGTGTGTGTTTTGAAATTGTAAATGGTGTGACAGAAATGTTTTACATTATTTGAGACTGCCGTTAGAGATCATAGAGTTTACAATGCAATAAGTTCATTCATTATTCTTGTAATCTAGCTGCCGAATAACACATGGCGGATTGTGGTCTCGCTAACTTAAACATATAGAAGTATATCCGACAGAATCAATGTCTATTTAACTTTCTTCATCTTTCGGCTGACTTGTTAGGCCTTTCCGCGTCAATTCGGAGCTCTTTCTTGACAAGGCCGTAATGTAAGGCTGTTAAACGGTCATGTTAGCTGCCTCTGGTACGCATTGCTGTCATATGGGACTATGTGCAGGACATTGTTAGTTGCCTCTGCTAGACGCGGTTGTAATATGAGGTTATGTACTGGACAGTGCTAGCTGCCCCTGCTAGACACGGCCGTAATATGAGGTTATATACAGGACAATTTTTTTAAATTTGCATATCCTTTACAGGACATCGCTGTCAACACCAGCATCTTTCAGCTGTATGTTGATGTCTTGGCAAGATTACGCTCAGTAGTTTGCCATTGCTTTCTGAGCGGCCGGCTCACATACCCCGTAAGTTACCGATGCGATTCGAACCACTGCTGATTCTAACCGTCATCACGTTACCGACGAGAGTATACGAGATTACGGAGAAAAGTCATAACCTCTAAGCCACGAAGCCGGCATTCAGAACAGTGCTTTAAAAAAAAGGGTCTGTTTACTTTTATTTGCCCCAATATAAAATTCAATATCTCAGTAACCAACTGAGAGAAAATGATGGGATTTAGCATATAACCTTATCATTATGTCCACCTAACCAAAAAAAAATTTTGTTCTGGAGATTGAACAGCAGATTTCAAAGATTGTTTATATGCGGTATATAATTTACGGGACAGAGATGAAGTCCATGTTATTAAATGTATTACCTCTTCACACGGAAATATTAGCGCTGAATAGTTATTTTTCTTGTGGGACATAGAATTGGCCTTATGACAAGTGCCTTGTGTCGTCATCCGAACAGGCGGAAAATAACTGTAAAACAAGTTTGTTTGCGAGAAATCACTAGTATTTCGCCAAAACATCAAAGAAATGTCGCCGCTTTCCATGATTTAAGTTGCTTTTGGACATATCAAAAGACATATTCCTTGGGGGAGGGGGGGGGGGGGTAAATATAAGGCGGCAGCAAAAAGTTCATAACGATGCAACAGACAGTTTTCAAAATAATTGATTGTGAATGATGGCATTCATTTCTGGACAGACTATAACGTATTATTAGGCTGTGCACAGGGCGATGTTAGTTGCCTCTGCTAGACGCTACCTTAATATGGGGTTATGTACAGAGCGATGCTAGTTGCCTCTGCTAGACGCGACCGTAATATGGGGTTATGTACAGGGCGATGTTAGTTGTCTCTGCTAGACGCGACCGTAATATCGGGTTATGTACAGGGCGATGTTAGTTGTCTCTGCTAGACGCGACCGTAATATGGGGTTATGTACAGAGCGATGTTAGTTGCCTCTGCTAGACGCGACCGTAATATGGGGTTATGTACAGGGCGATGCTAGTTGCCTCTGCTAGACGCGACCGTAATATCGGGTTATGTACAGGGCGATGTTAGTTGTCTCTGCTAGACGCTACCTTAATATGGGGTTATGTACAGAGCGATGTTAGTTGCCTCTGCTAGACGCGACCGTAATATGGGGTTATGTACAGGGCGATGCTAGTTGCCTCTGCTAGACGCGACCGTAATATCGGGTTATGTACAGGGCGATGTTAGTTGTCTCTGCTAGACGCGACCGTAATATGGGGTTATGTACAGGGCGATGTTAGTTGTCTCTGCCGTAATATTCAGGTTGAGTCTCGAGCGATGATAGTTGCCCCTACTAGACGCGGCCGTAACATGGGGTTGTGTACAGAGCGATGCTAGTTGCCTCTACCGTATTATTAGGCTGTATACAGGGCGATGATAGTTGCCTCTACTAGACGCGGCCGTAATATGGGGGTTATGTACAGGACGGTGCTAGTTGCCTCTGCCGTATTATTAGGCTGTATACAGGGCGATGATAGTTGCCTCTACTAGACGCGGCCGTCATATAAGGGTTATGTACAGGACGGTGCTAGTTGCCTCTGCCGTATTATTAGGCTGTATACAGGGTGATGATAGTTGCCTATACTAGAGCGGCCGTAACATGGAGTTGTGCACAGGACGATGGTAGTTTCCTCTACTAGACGCGACCGTAACATGGGGTAAATGTACAGGATGGTGCTAGGTGCCTCTACTAGACGCGACCGTAATATGGAGTTGTGCACAGGACGGTGTTCTTTTAAACACAGAAGCCACAATCAACATGTTGCGAAATGGGCTGCCTGACACATTTCACTGCATATCGTCACATGCACACACTGCAGAGTTATATATGTTATAAAGTGAATAAATAAATTATAATTTGGCTGAAATACTGGACACATATAGTCACTATATTGTTCGAGTGTGAAAAAATGTGGTTTCGCAAATTTAAAACTATATTTGAGCAGTCGCTTATTGGTCTTTGAATGAAATATACGATACGAAACGTCTTTTCTTTGCTGGCTTTATGGCTGCAAATTAACAACTGTTCAGAGATGAACGAGTTTGGCGTGTTATGACTTGTCGACTGCACAGGGATTCCTGAATACTAATTAACTCTCTTTTCCGCCAGATTAAGAGGTGTTATTGACAAACAACTAAGTGATGATCAGGCAGGCTTTCGATCAGATAGTTCCTGTACTTACCAGATAATCACATTAAGCATAACAATAGAACAAAGTGTTAACCGAATTCGTCACTTCATGTTTGATGTGTGGATCATAAACAGGCCTTTAATAGCGTTGATAGGGAATCCCGATGGGGGTATTTGCCGCACTATGGATCCCACATAAAATAATTAATTTAATAATGACAACATATGAAAACATGAAATGTATTTCTTCGTGAAGGAAAGAGGTAAATACGTTTGAAATAAGAACAGGAGTGAGATAGTACAACTGTGTCTGAGTGTGTGTGTGTGTGTGTGTGTGTGTGTGTGTGTGTGTGTGTGTGTGTGTATGTGTGTGTGTGTGTAGAGGGCAGTGGGTATGTTAAAAATATATGGGGCATTTGGCGGGTAAACATATGCTTATTCACCTGGAGGTTGGAAACACTAAACCCTCTCCAGAGTATCCCCCTCCCACCCTCCTCTCGACCCCATTCCGGACTGTACAGACTTCTCCCTGCCGTCTCGTGATTGTTGGAAGCATTTCAGGAAGGTCTCTTATGGAATGGAGTACAGCATGGTCTTCGCGTTCCATGTAATTCTTCACGTGACTCAAATCGGATCGCTTTCAGTGGCATTTCCAGTTTGGTGAACAGTTAAAAATAGCAAGGAGCTATGGCGGGAGAGTAGGGAGTTTTATTAACCAGAAGGGTATTGTGTTTGGCCAAGAATTCAGACTCCAAGGGAGCCGGCCAGTGTGTAAGGAAACTTGGCAGCTCCATCATGACAAAGCAAACACGCATTCTTTGCATCTGACATATTTCATGTAACACAACATAGCTCTTATCACGACCCGCCGAAAAGATTCTCGATCTGTTGCCAATTCCCCTGCCGTATGTATTTTCATGCCAAAGTGTCTTGAGTATTTTGTGTCAATTTTCTTGGCGTCAACCCTTGCCTCGTCTTTCGGGAACCATGCCCGCCATGATTGTTTTTTTTCCTCTCTCTCTCTCACAAACCACTGTGATGTTTAATATGGTCAACATATTTCAGTTTCCAAGATAGTATGCTGTGTTTTGAGCTAGTTTACTTAGATGTTCATATATTATATATTTGCCAGTATTCTGCCTCCACTTGGTAAATGAATTCTAAAATGGTTTCTGCTACATTTAATTTTAAAATGGGTTCGATTTGTTTCGTTAGCGATTGTAGCATGTTCCATTATTCACCATTGTACTTAGCCCAAAGCCACTAGCGTGTGGAAATCAATGGGAAACTGCAACAGTATCTTCCCTAGGGATTATTATGGAAGCTGGCCATATTTGACAACACTATCCATCATGTGCCGTTCGGTCACTAAAAATGTGGGCCTTACACCGTGTTAAAATTATGTGCTAATGAAGTATAAGCAGCGTGGCTATAAACGTTTAAGATATCGTTCCGTGTCATGAGGGGTTATTGGGAGTATGGTACTAGATCCATAATTTTATGCAAATCGGCAGTTGATGGATGATGTCAATATGACGCTGTTCATTATCACACGCCAGTTGACTGTCGATATTACACCGATTTCTATCACACACCAATCGGCAGTTGTTGGATGGTGTTGTCAATATTACACCAGTCGCATGCAACTTCATAGAACATGTTCTTGTACCTATTTTAAGAGATCTCTTTGTGTTTGTAAAAAGACAATCTCCGCTTCTTGAAGGGGTTGAACCCAGGAGTAGGCTCGGCACTGCACTACCGCGGCTCTGTGATTTCTTGTCTTGATGTGAATTAGCAACATACACGACCTGTTTAGCAGCACAGAAATCACGGTTTAAGTTCAGTTGATTAACAGTGTATTGTCCGACCACAAACGCACACTCAGAAGACCTAGCTTCGGAAAATGGGCACTAGAAATATCTCTGAGAAGTTCAGGCGACGAGGCGTGAAAATGGTTAGCCTACGCCTTAACATAATACTTTTAAATAGACGAAGCCATCATTACCCACTATCTTGGCAGTATCGATAATGCAATTATTTGAACTTGTCTACTGCCAAATATTGTTCAGTCTGTTGTCGCGGTTATTGATTCAATTGTGTTGTTAACTTTGTTAACTGTAGATGGCTTTTCCCTTAATTTGCAAGTGATTCCCCTTGTGAGTTTCATTTCGCCAATGAAGACAGCATCTACCTTTACAACACCCTCACTGCTGCTGCTGCTATCTTATAGATCAATATCACGGGTGGCATTTATGAGCATCCTTTACCATTGAAGCCACCACATTTCTTCCAAATAAGAATGTCTTATAACCATAAACAACAAGAAATTCGCATTGACAAAATAACAGTTGTGAAATGTAATCTAAATTTTGCATTCATTATTATTTTCTTCTACAGGAATACAGCTGATATGATCATTCCATCTGCTCATCAGCCTGCATTACGTCAAGTTCTATTTAACTCGCCTCACATGAAACCTGGGTCTTAGACAAGTGGCTCTAACTTTGGAATAACTTTTCAAAATCATAACTTCAGGATCCTCACATTGATCCCTGGCAATAATTGAAACTGTTGACGAGTTTTAAAAGTACATATGTCATCGATTGCCAATTATTTCAGTGCAATTCTCTTACGAAGGATAGTTTTGATTTTTGCTAATATTGTTAATGACAAAGCTTTTGCCATATTCTCTCCATTTGATGCCTTAATGGATATTACAATTTATATTACAAATGTAGATCAGAACCATGAAAACAAAACTCACTACTCCCTGATCTGAAAAGGCATTAGCTTCTGATGTCATGGTTATACAAATATTAATCACATTAACACGGAAATTAAACCAAAAACGCCGAAGCACTGTGGACTGAATAATTTATGTTCGCGTTTGCTGTAGAATAAACCTGAATCAATTAGTTTGTTTTCCCGGCATGCCCCTGACGATCTTACATATGGCCACCGATTCAGTTACCACACATGAAGATAAAAGTGGCAATAATTCGCGGTAAACAAATGACCCAACAGCCAACTATTTCTTGAACACATTATTGAAGATGTCAATGCTTGCTATAGAGAGCCACTCATATAACGATACCGAAGAAAACATAAATATGTTGACCAATCCATTTACCATGTATGAATTTAAAAGTAGTAATAATTCACGGTAAACAAACTACGCAGAAACTACCTTATTGAAGATGTCAACACTCGCACTAGAGAGTCGCTCATTTAACGAGACGGAAGAAAACCGACACAATTTGACATCGATAAAGGAATGGCTGACCCTGATCTTACAGAAAGAAGTCTCCAAGCGCCAGTTTGATGCCGTGACTGAGATAGTTCTTGTCCTCTGCTACTCCAGTCTGATCACATTTGGAACTCTTGGCAATGGGCTTGTTGTTTATGTGGTGAGTAGTGAACTTATTGCAAATATGCCTGTTGTTTATGTGGTAAGTAGTGAACTTATTGCAAGTCTGCCCGTTGTTTATGTGGTGAGTAGTGAACTTATTGCAAGTGCACCTGTTGTTTATGTGGTAAGTAGTGAACTTATTGCAAGTCTGCCCGTTGTTTATGTGGTAAGTAGTGAACTTATTGCAAGTCTGCCCGTTGTTTATGTGGTAAGTAGTGAACTTATTGCAAGTGCACCTGTTGTTTATGTGGTAAGTAGTGAACCTATTGGAAGTCTGCCTGTTGTTTATGTAGTAAGTAGTGAATTGATTGCAAGTCTGCCGGTTGTTTATGTGGTAAGTAGTGAACTTATTGCAAGTGCACCTGTTATCTATGTGGTAAGTAGTGAACTTATTGCAAGTCTGCCTAATGTTTATGTAGTAAGTAGTGAACTTATTGCAAGTCTGCCTGTTGTTTATGTGGTAAGTAGTGAACTTATTGCAAGTCGGCCTGTTGTTTATGTGGTAAGTAGTGAACTTATTGCAAATATGCATGTTGTTTATGTGGTAAGTAGTGAACTTATTGCAAATATGCCTGTTGTTTATGTGGTAAGTAGTGAACTTATTGCAAATATGCCTGTTGTTTATGCAGTAAGTAGAGAGCTTATTGAAAGTCTTCCTTTTGTTTATTTGGTTAATTTACTTCAAAGTTTCCTGTTACAGCTGTATTTTTGTAGTAAGATTGGTAGTAAGTGGTAAACTTATCATTAATCTTCATGTTGTGCAATACATACTATATTTAACTCAGGGTAATCAATCTTTCTGTTGTTTATGTAATACGTATTGAACTTGCTGCAGCAGGTGTTTATGTTGCTTAAGTAGTACATACACTACATGTATTTCTGTTGTTTGAAACTTACAGCAAGTATTTCTGTTATTTATATGGTAAACTGCCGGTCTCCCTGGCTAGGAGGTAGTGACTTTCTCAGTAATCCCGTATACTCTCGTGAGTAACATTACGTGCGCGAGAAGCGGTGGCTGTTCTCTCCGCGTCGGTAACCTACGGGGTATGTGAGCCGGTCGCTCAGAAAGCAATGGCAAACTACTGAGCGCAATCTTGCCAAGAAATCAACAATCAGCTGAAAGATGCTGATGTCGACAGCAATGTCCTGTAAAGGATATGGCAACAAAAAATAAATATGGTAAACTTACTGCGAGTCTTAATGATTGTAAACTTACTGCAAGTCTTTATATTTGTTTCTAAACTTACTTCAAGTCTTCCTGTTGTTTGTAAATTTACTGCAAGTGTTCCTGTTAATTATATGGTAAATATTAAACTCACCATCAATGTTCCTGTTGTTTGTATGGTAAGGAATTATGTTTTCGCGTGTGTTCTTTGCCACAACGCAACTCCCGCAATTATCAAATTGGCAACGTTAACGTTGAAGCAATAATAAGCTCGAACTGTAAATGCGAAGAATCAACCGACGCCATCCTAAACAACAGTACTCACACATTCTTTTAATGATGCGCTGGATCAATACAATGGATTCATCGAGAAAATGAATTGTCCCTTTTAACACAGGAACGGCATTCACACAAAATATTTACGACTCTATCCCAGTAATGTCCGACTGTAGTTAGGAGTTCAATCTATCTCGCTGTTCTCATTTTCACAGATTGTCTAGGTGTTCCATGCCTTCAGGTCCTCTGCTCAGTATTGACACTTTCTTCGTTAGACATCCTCCACCTGATAGTCCTCAGCCAAGCCTTTGCCTTCTCACAACCAAATCTCCAAACGAACACGGGCTTCACACAATATGTCGCGCCTCAGCCGAATCACCCAAGGTCCTCTCCGTTCCTTCTCTGTTGTCGTCTGACGTTCCCTGTTTCTAAGTTTCCTTAGTTTCTTGTGGGGTTTTCCCTATATCATTTTCTACCGCATTTTCCGATGACGTCATTCTGTCTAAACGCCATGTGGCAGTATGCCCCCCTCCCTTTTAAAATGATGAAATCATTTTTTTTTTCATCAAGAGAATTAACCTGACACATAGCAGTGCAGACATAATGACTTTTATCGGACTAGCAAGATGCTATGGACACCTATCCATTACCCACAAAATAAAAAAAAATATATAACGGGCACGCCCTCCAATCTACACACCAACGGTAGATGTCGTGTATACAGCCCATGGGGAGGCTGTACTAACTAATCATAAAGATCAGTCCCTCATTTGTCCCTAAGGACAAGCGTCCTTCTCTAGGTCAAAACCTGGAGTAAGGGGACGTGAGGAATAAACAGGTACCAGTTGCATCTACTATTGTCTTGTAACCATCTGTGCAGTTATCTCGACTGCTATGTCGTGAATGTTAATCTCATCAAACGGGTAGGTGAGGTACCAGTATTATGACGTCATAATTTTAGGCGTAATCGAGGTAAATGCTCTTTAGAGACGTCATCATAAACTCTTTGTGTAGGTGTGGCAATAATGACCGAGTGACAATATCATATAACGGCGTATTTCATAATGTGGTGGCTATACTTGGCAATGGCGATCACAATGAGAATTGAAAAATCTATGACCCATCATATGTATAATTAAGTACTAATATGAACAATAATAATAAGAATATGTAACTACTTAACTTTATGAACTGGATTTATGTGAAATAAATATATATATATATAATTCTATGCTACGCATTAGCACTAAATTAATAATTGATTAATGAAATGAATAATGTTACTCAAGTAGTGATCACAAGGGTACAATTAATATTGACATATGTCGTTTCGAGACGAAAACCGTGTCTATTCTCATTTACTGTATCAGTGTTCAACACATACACTCTCATCAATAGTCAGGTTTCGATCCACGAAATAGCACTATAACTATCAATGTTTACCGCGAATATGCTGTAATAATATGACATAACATTATTTTAGAAATACAGACGATTTCCGATAATCCAGAAATGTTCAGGTATAGTTCATCAATTACAGCGCACATGGTCAATCACACTCGATTGTGCAGTGTCACTTGTCATTGCGAACAATGTCCCTGCCAAATAACGAATTAAACAAACCATGTACATATCCGAATAACACTAATAAATTTCACATAATTCGCAATTTGTTGTTTTCAACAGTAATCTACCTGGGTGAATGTATGCAACATATGTTAATCAGCCTAACGAAAATCCAAATACGAACGCAGACAATAAGTAAGAAAATATAACATACATAATTTTTTTAGAGACGACTAAGAAGATCTGCCAAATTATTGTCTTTGCCAGGAATGTGACAGATATCAAATTCATAGTCCTGTAACAGAAGTGACCATCTATGAATTCTGGAGTTCTTTGGATGACCAGATTTAAAGATCTGCAATGGTTTATTGTCAGAAAGAACTAATAATTTTCTCCCAAGAAGGTATCTAGAAAACTTATCAATGCTCTCAATTAACGCTAAAGCTTCCAGTTCGGTAATTGCATAATTCCTCTGAGTATCTGATAGTTTCTTACTGAAGTACAGAATAGGATGCAATTTACCATCATGTATTTGAAGTAAAACAGCTGAAATTGCATGAAAACTAGCGTCTGTTTGTAAAACTAAATCTTTAGAGATATCAGGCAATTTAAGAATAGGATATGTGCTGAACAGAGTTTTGATCTGTCTTGATGTTTATGTGGTTAGTATTAACTTACTGCAAATCTTCCTGTCGCTTATATCGTAAGTAGCAAATTTACTGCAAGTGGTCCTTACGTGCTCCATTTCTTTGAAACTCGAGTAATAAATAGTTTAAATAAAACAATTAAAAACCCCTGTTCCAGCCATGAGGTGTATTGAGCATATGGTCATCATCATCATCATCATCATCATCATCATCATCATCATCATCATCATCATCATCATCATCATCATCATCATCATCATCATCATCATCATCATCATCATCATCATCATCATCATCATCATCATCATCATCATCATCATCATCATCATCATCTTCTTCTTCTTCTTCTTCTTCTTCTTCTTCTTCTTCTTCTTCTGCTGCTGCTGCTGCTGCTGCTGCTGCTGCTGCTGCTGCTGCTGCTGCTGCTGCTTCTTCTTCTTCTTCTTCTTCTTCTTCTTCTTCTTCTTCTTCTTCTTCTTCTTCTTCTTCTTCTTCTTCTTCTTCTTCTTCTTCTTCTTCTTCTTCTTCTTCTTCTTCTTCTTCTTCTTCTTCTTCTTAGTATTCACCCCTGGGACTCCAAGAAGAGTATAGGCCTATAACCACGTATGCCAATACCTTTGTAGGCAAGTCGTGGTTGACTGGGTGTTGGCTAGATGTGTATCTATGGCGTGTGGTATCCAGCTTCAAACCAACCCTCATTAGTCGCCTTATACGACATGAGGGTCTACAACGTAACTACTTTATTTTTTGTTACTCCCTCTTGTAAGTTCCGGTTTTGGAGTATGGTGCTAGCACAATATTATTTTATGACTAATCCGCACTGGATGGGCGATGTGGTCATTATTCTGCCGGTCGTGTTTACAAACGGGACAGGTTCTGGCACGCATTTTAGGATTCTTCGACCTGGAGCCTAGGTCAATGAAAAACACATATACCCGTTGCGTAGGGAGTTCAAACATAATACAAGACAAGTTCTAGTTAGCCCCTGCGCTACCTTTTTTCCCTGTTAGTGTTTGGCTATTTGTTTAGATAAGAAAGAAGAGGAATGACTAAACTCACAAAGCAATAAACAAATGAGAAAAGATACAGGTATGTCTGATATATTTCTTCTTATTTCTTTGTACACCTTCGGACATCAACATTAATATTTCAAAAAAATACAATAGTCAACTTGAGCTTATTGAAATCTTCATATAGTTGTCCTAAAAATTAGACCAGAATAGTTTTCTCTGTTGGGCATATAATGGTCACGCCTTCAAAAATGTTAGCTTTTATTTTACAGTTCACACAGTTACATTCATCAGGATCTCCTTTCTTTAGTGTATTAAACAAGTGTTATTTCAGAGTCGTGTGTCATGTGTGGAGTTTGAAGATTGTTACTTGTTCTCTTCGGTAGAGTTGGTACAAGGCACTAACTATCTGATGGTCTGGATGCTCTGGATGCTCTGATCCCTACTTGGTTCTATAACTGCTTATTGTAAACATCTTGGTCTTATATTTAATTATATCTTTACCTGACTCACGCATTCCTTCCTTTGCCAATCTGTCAGCCATACATTTCCAGGTATGTTGCAATGGGGAAAGATGTATTGTACCTTTTGGATTTCTGACGTAACCCATGGAGTGCTACTCCTATAGTGTTTTTTATTTTTGCCCCAACATAAACATCCGTATCTCAGTAACCAACTGAGGGAAAATTATGAGATTTAGTATATAACCTTATCATTATGCCCACCCAACAAAAAATTTTTTGTTCTGGAGATTTTACAGCAGATTTCAAAGTTTGTTTATATTCGGTATATAATTTACGGATCTGAGATGAAATTCATAATTTTAAATGTATTACAGCATAGCCAGACAATCAGCGCTCACTGTTGAATATTGTACGTGTTTTGAAGGGATTGGCCTTATGCCAACTCCCCGCGTTGTTCAAACTAGGACTGTTCAGAGGTGTCTCAAAATGTGGGTTACTTCATGAAACCTGATTAATATGTTTTTTTTTTTTTAAAATCGTACCACTTATCGCTAACATTGAAATATGTGAATATTATTCAATGGGATTTAATGCGAAATTGTACACTTCAAAGAATCGCTATGAAGTTGTACACATATTTTTGTCAAGAAGCTGATCGCAGGAAACTGTTTTATACTATTACACATTCAGAAAAAAAAAAAAGAACAGTGCATGCATTGGGTTTGAGTAAACGATAATTTCGTCGATGGGTGCAAGAATCTGGAATTAAACCACCACGCAATAACAAAACGGTAGGTAGAAAGATTATTGTAGACAGCTTTGACAAAGATGTCATAAGGCGAGCTATTATAAAAATGCTTTAAAAAGTCGCTTAAAATTCGACAGGGTCGACGTCATTGCACCGGGATCTATCCCATATGGCTCGGTCTCTTTCCGCATCGCGGAAAGCGTCGCACGAAGCACGAACTCCGCAGCTCTAGCGACGACCCACAGAAGTCTCCAAAAAATTTAACTCGTGAACCGAAGGATGCGGCCCGGAATCGAACCCACGACCTTTGGAGCCCGAGTCAAAAGGCTTGACCACTTCGCCACGGAGACTCCTAAAATTATAAAAATTTTGGATTTTATATCCAGGATTATCCAGCATTATAAAAATGCTGGATGCCAAAGAAACAGTGACTGTAAGAAAACTTAGGGTTTGGTTCAGAAAGAACAATAACATTGAGCTATCAAAAACAACTATGTGGAAAATTATAAGGACATTATCTTCACTATTTGAAAGTACAAGGGCGGTAGAAATAATCTTTGCGAGCAACCGCATCTAGGAGCCATGAGAAGCAGATACCTACGTGAAGTAAGGGAAATGCGCAAAGAAAATTATGGCATAGTGTGTTTGGATGAAATGTGGATCAATGCGCACCACACAAGTGATACGGAATGGCAATCAGTGGATGGACAGATAAAGCGATATGTGCCCAGTATTATAGGACAGCTTTTGGTCATGGCCCATGCTGGTAATATTCATAATGGCTTACAACAGAATGCTGGGCTCGTGTTCGTATCAAAGCACACAGACAATAGGGATTATCATAATACGATTAATGGTAATGTATTTAGAGATTGGCTCGAGAATACTGTGCTTCCATCCCTAGATAGACCTTCATGTCCAATTATGGACAATGCATGATATCAAATTTGTTACCCAAGAAGACAAAATACCTACAGCATCGTGCACAAAGGGAGCAATAAAGATATGACTCCGAATGGAAAACATACCATTTCCAGAAACGTATTTCTAGCTAGAATTGTTGTCCCTTGTAAAACAGACGCCAAAAAGCAAGAAATATCAAATCGAAAAGTTGATAGAAGAGCATCGTCATGGGTGCTTGAGACTTCCGCCGTACCATTATCAATTTAACCCTATAGAACATGTATGGGCTAAAATTAAAGTACAGGTGGCAGCTGACAATACTATATTCAAATTGTCTGACGTCAGGATACTAATCCAGTCCGCGCTATTAAATATTGATAAAAGTTACAGGAAAATGTGAGGACCATGTGTTGAAAGAGGAAGAGGATTATTGGAGAAAGGATGGATTGAATTTTATGCAACCGAGAGCAGTCATCAACCTACTGGAATCGTCCGACACAGATTAAGGTCTGAGCAGATCGCAGACCTTAATCCACGTGCACACCAACTGGGATATTTGCTACAAATATTCAGAAGAATTGCAGGCCCCAAACATTACAGCATCAGCATAATGTCAATGGCTACGGTTTGTATTCCACAGTGATGAATTTTCAATTCCGCAAGCCCTCAGCAGTGACAAACAACTGTATTGAAAAAAAAAAGCAACAACAACAACAACAAAAACAAACAAACACAAACACACACACTAAACGCATTGAATACCAACAGAAGAGTAATATTGCGGTGGAAACTGACATATTGTGGCATAACAAGAAACGTGAGAGCAAACACGTTGTCATATTAGGGGACAACACACGTGCATACGAATCAATCTATAAACTTCAATGAAAAGAGGACCAACATCTTGGTCGTTAAGAAGAAAGCCCACTACAGAGACACTGACAACTATTTTCATAGTGCAAAACAGGTAACCATGTTCCGTCTCTGAACGGTAAACAGCAGAGTAGACAATCTTTCACGAAGACTCAAAGCGGGTCTGTCACCCATGTGTACGTGTGAACAAACTACACAGACAGCTGAACAGATCCTTAAAAATGGAAACATGATGACTAAATTGCGGTATCATTTCTGGTCACTCCATACGCACATTAACGCAACAGCTATTTGGAAGCTTTCACGAATTCAATATAAAAAGCTAACACGAATACTTGTGTACACATTATTAACCAGCAGCTGAAGAAACAAGAAGGAAATAAAAAATAAGGTAAGAAATATATTCCTTCTACTTTCCTGTCAATTTACAAATTATTTACCCCATGCTTCTATAAATTCTCTGTCTTTACTAATATTACACATTGCACCCCTCTCGGGATTCTCCGTGGTGAAGTGGTCAAGCCGTCTGACTCGGGCTCCGAAGGTTGTATGTTCGATTCCGGGCCGCGTCCTTCATTTCACGAGTGAATTTTTTCTGAGACTCCCGAGGGTCCTCGCTGGACGTAAGTAGTTCGCGCTTTGTGCGAAACTGAGCCATTTGGGATAAAAACCCGGTGCAATGCAGCCGACCCTGTCGATGTTAAGCTACTTCTTTCATTGCACCCACTCCCATACGAATCCGGATACGCCTTGTGTGTCATCTGAATTACTGTAAACATAAATTTGTTAGCGAGAAATCACTAGTTTTTCAGCAAAACATCAAAGAAATGTCGCCGCTTTAGATGATTTAAGTTGCTTTTGGATCTATCAAAGACATATTCCTTGGGTGGGGGTGAATATAAGACGGCTGGAAAAATTTCGTAACGATGCAACAGACAGTTTTCAAAATAATTGATCGTGAATGAAGGCATTCTTTTCGGAGCATACTATAGTTCTGCTACTTCCACACTGTTTCTGCTCTTCGACACTGAAACAACTGAAGCATCTGTGAAGAAAGTTGTGCATACCACTTTATTTTTCTCTGTCAACATCATTTCTGCTTAAATTGTCAATGCCTATTTCTCAGCTCTGAAGTTACTTGATTATTTCCATATGCCCATGAAAGTGTTTCCCTTGGTTACTTTTTTAGATTTAGGAGAATTCCACCACCTCCACTTTCCATTGACTCACACCAAACTAATCACCCTAGTGCGTCGATGTGCAGTTGTTTCTCCAGCAATGATGTGACATCATTCGGGGCGACTGGTTCGAATCATCGTATAGTCACTATAGCTATAAATATTTATGTCGTCTAGTATGTTCTCTAATCTCTACTTTTTTTCCCTCTAAATCTATGAAGGCCTATCAATATACGTTGTTTTATTTCTCGTGCAATTTCAGTGGTTGTAAGAGTTCCCCAACAACTGATATTTTAGTGTACTACAAGAGAAGGTAACGACAACCAAGAAGATTGAATGTGCTAAAGACAAGTGTTGACAGAGGAAGACATTGCTGAATGGGTTGACAAATAGGCACGGAAGGCGACCAGCAGTCGAAATTGTCAAGAAGTGATGTGAAAGAACATGAACTCCTCGCCGCTAAGCACGATACATGCTCATAATCACGATAATAAAGACGACGCTAATGATGATGATGATGATCACGAGGAAGATCCAGAGCAACTGATTTGCGTTTACTCTTGGCTATATGATCTCGGCAACGTCGTAAAATCCTAGTCACAACGAATTGAAAAGTAAAAATCTGACGTGGCTGCAAGCTGGGTATTTAATATACAGAAGGGACCTGGTAATTCCATAAATTTGCATTATGACGTTAAATATCTAATGCAATTATTTCCCATCTACATGGCCGTGTCTGCTGCGGGGTATTCTTTACCCAATTTTGTGGGGCAACGGAGAAGCTGCTAGAAGGTAGCAATAAAAAATCACCCGGATTGTCAACCGTACGACTGGCTTTGAATTCGCCTGTGACGTCTCTGTTCAATGACCTAACAATTCTTATCAGTTCAGCGAAAGACTCAACTTCAGCGTGTTTGTGTGTCTTTGAACAATTTTCCCTTGTGATCAGCACAAGACTAGTGCATGGTTTGTATATTTTTGAATAGTTTTTCTAGTGTCCCCAATATCGTTAAGAATTGGTTGACTTCATCAAACCAACAATTGTCTGTTACGAGTAAAGTTACATCTTATCATCATCATCATCATCATCATCATCATCATCATCATCATCATCATCATCATCATCATCATCATCATCATCATCATCATCATCATCATCATCATCATCATCATCATCATCATCATCATCATCATCATCAACATTATCATCATTATCCTCATCATCATCATTATCATCTCATCATCATCATAATCTCATCATCCCACTATCTTCACCCCTCATCACCATCACCTCATCATCATCATCAATTGCCTTTGATCCTGGAGGGGGCAATAAATGCTTCTCTGCGTCCAAGGTTTTCTATGTCGACTCAGCCTTAAACAGGTACCACTAAATATCCTGAGAAGTAAAGACAGTGTGTGTGGTATTGACCATATCATCCATCAAGTACCGGTTGGTCTATCAGCTATTTTGGACTAGCACCATATACCCAACCCACGCCCCCCCCCCATTGTCTGATACAAAGTTAACTGATGTATTATCCTTATAAACATCATCATCAACAATATCCTTATCCTGAGCTGCCTAGCCAACTGGCTGGGCGATAATGTCGATCCACATCTCCAGATCTTAAATAAAATGTTTCTATTCATTAGAAGATACTTTTTTCCATGCCACGGTCAATCAATTAATCAATCAATCAATCAGGTGCCGTCTCCACAATGAAGGTTGGCTGCAATGGATCTCCAACACTATCTGTCTCTCGTTCTGACTGTGCATTCTGTCAGGCTGATGTTCGTCCATCTCTTGATGTTATCTTCTCACTTGTATCGTTGTGTACCTCTTGCTCGCTTGCCCTCAACCTTGCCCTCCAGTAAGGTTTTTATAAGAGTGTCATGTCTTTTAACGTGGTTGAAATATTTCTCTTGCCTCCTCGTTATTTCTTTCATCAACACTTTCTTCATTCCCGGTTTTTCTAGAATATCTGCATTTGATTGTTTTTGTTTCAATGAAATACGACATATGCGTCTGTATATCCACATCTCCAGGGCCCCTGTGCGAATTTTTAGTTGCTTGTTCAATGTCCAGGCTTCCGCGGCATACATTAGCGTTGAATATACGTGGCATTTGACAATTTTCGTTTTTAATGCCACGATCATTGGCTTTCAAATACCGTTTATCGCTATTCCTTCCAAACTATGTTTCAATTAATCTTACCATCTATTACTACCGTTTGTTTCTGTTTATGTCTCTTCTTATAATGAGGCAAAAATGCTCACTGTCTCTTTTTTGTGTTTGTGATAAACGTGTCTTTGCGACATTGCGTCTATCAAAACATTTAAATTAATCATGCTAGCTGTTCGGTGTATGTTCAACATTTTTCTGTAAACCACATTTCTGTGTTGCCAAGGAAGTTTCTTGCTTGTTTATTAATTGTCAAGTATTCACACCCACAAGTTATAATATTTGAAAAAAAAAAAAGGTTTATTTTCTAACTTTCAATGACGCTTAAAAACATTAAAAAAAAAAAAAAAAAAACTCAGTTATGTTGAGTTAGACAAGAACCGTACTTAGGACATTCCCATGTGCGCTCCGTTCCCAACTTCAAACATCAGTTTGCACTCTGATTATGTCTGGCTTTTCCTCGGAGTACTGAGTGTCGGTCAGATCCGTGGGTCATTCCCTGCTTCACTATTCCCTCAAGACCATGATGATGCATCTGTACTTTCACACTGCTCATATAATCCCAAAAGGCCCCGCCCACGTCTCTCTTATTGTTTACCAATACCCCCACCTATTGGTGCAGTTTGTCCGCCAACTCGTTTCTCTGTCAGAGGGCCCAAGAATTATGTGTTGTATGTGCTCTGAAGTTTGCGCAAATTTGTTACACGTGCAAATGGGGTTCTATAACAGGTCGAAGCTATGTAGGTATGTAATTGTCCTATTAGTACGATTTCAACTCCACGGCAACGGGTACTCCATAATTGCTCCATTCCTGTGCCAGCGAAACCCACACGAAATGCTGAGAATTGCCTCTCGTGAACTCGTGAATTCGCCAGAGCACAGACAATAAAATATCCCTTTAATTCAACGTGCACCGGTCTCCGTGGCGAAGACATTACGAACGCGGTTCGTGATCCCGTATACCCGCGTTCGAAACACAGCTGCGCGCGATTTGGCAGCAGACCGCGTTGCGCTGGCTTTTTACGTAAAGGGTATGGGTGCCGTTCGTTCAGAAAGCAATGGCAAACTACTGAACGTAAACTTGCCTAGACATCAACAACAACAAAAATTTCTGGTGTTGACTGCAAAACGTTCCGTAAAGGATATGCAAGTAATAATAATTCAACATGCAGTTCATTGGCAAAGACGACATCAATCTGAACAAACACTAACAGCCCGCACACGCAATATCGCATTTGGCAGCTGCGGATGAGGTAGGCTATCAGGTGGCAGGGTCGTTGTGTAGTATATAGATGGCGGTGTGCCGCATTCGTTCATGTAGTTATGGATTATGTTGGATGAGTGTCAGCAACTCACTTGCGACAGGCATACAAGGATTCCCTACTTTTGCACCACACGAAAGTGACAACTCGTATTGTTTGCAAAAGGATACATTTTATTCGGAGCTGATCGTACATGAGCTCCACGAGCGGAATACCACATCGGTATTAAACATCATAGTATGTTATGAAGATGGAATGAGGAGATGATATTAAGAATAATCACTACTGACGCTAAGCTAAAGTCTTAACTATTGATACTGTCCTTAACTACAAAGTATCCACAGCGGATATACAGTCTGCTCCCTTACGCCGTCCAGTCTCTGTCTGAACCAGCTCTCTGTGCCGTGTTCAGCCACGAGCAATTAGCACTCCGTGCATCCGCTAGTTTACGTGCTGGGAGTTCCAGCACGCTGGTCACTTGGTTGTAGTAACCAGAATTACTTGGTTACATCTCGTGAAGAGCGGGTTTCCCAGTCTCTTGGGTAACCCCAGCTCACGTACACTTGTTGCCCTCCTTGTTGACACAAGTGTGTCCCGTTATGGCTATTTATAGCGTTTGTGTCTCTTCTGTCTGGTCTCCTAAGTCGTTATGTTACTTGTCCTTTTCCCTAGCTCTATTTAGCTCTCCTTAGCTTTAAGCCCTCACGTAGCTCTTTGACAGGCTCTCGTTCCTCCCCTCTTGTGTTACAAACTTTTAAGTTGTGGGGGTAACACAAGTCGTCATTTCACCAAAAATTGGCTGTCTAATTTTGTCAAAGACTACGTAAGTTCTCTACTTCTCTTCTGGGGATAGGACAAGATCTCTCCTCTCCTTCGTCACACTGTTGTATCACTTCACTTGGCTAATTGAGTAGCTCACCACACTAGTACAGTTGGCTATAAACTGTCATTATATTTCTGGGAATTGTGTGATCCGGAACCAGATGCCATAAGACCTGTCCTCCGATTGTCCAAAATTAACAATCCCATACAACTTGCCTCTGTTACGAGTGCAAAACATGGACAATAAATGTTCATGCTCCCATATAATAATTGCCCCAACTAGTATACATGCTATATGTGCAACTCTTCACCTTTTAGCTTCCGCTTGTGAAGGAATATTTAAGTGTTACACTAAGGCTTTAGAGATGTTATTGTGTCCCCTGTTGGAGTAGTTATAGTTCTTTGAAGGTAATGATGTATGCAACTTTATGTGTTTGTTTTCCTTGTTGGTTGCATGTTTTCTATTAAACTAAAGTGTATTTAACTTACTAACATGTGTATGCGTTTCTAATTTAAGTGTATGTATTCTTTCGAGCGCCGTAAAGCGGTTTATTGTAGCCACAAACGAGTGTGTTATGCTGATTTATGTCTACAGTTCCGTTTTAAGATGCTCAAAATATGTTCCCTATGTCTCTTACTAAAGTATGGCAACTACACACTTATAAAAAAAATCTCAACAACACATTGCTTACACAGATTGACACAGACAAGTTACAACAAGTCATGTTGTGCGGTGAAAAAAAATACCGCAATATCTAGCTCTCACTCCCCTGATTTAATCCATTCTCTCTCTTCCATTCACACATCTTTCGTTCACCTTTCATTCATTAGTGATTTTAAAATATTGGTTTGTCGTTAAAATATATTTCAAGAAATAATGCATAGATGAACAATAAATATGTACATTAAATCGTTGGCTGAATTTAAATTGGGTTTCAAGCCACATGACTGTGCTGTATTTCTACACTTGTCATTTCTATACAAAAATATACATGGTTGCATGGATTGTTTGCTACCAATCCTATAGTACTGACTGATCTAACTAATCTATTGTAAGTTGGTGTACTGTTCTAAATTAATCTAAGGGAACTAATCTAACTAATTAATTCAATTTTAGGAAAAATGGGTTAGTTACCTTAAAGTGTTTTTAATACATGAGATGATATAAATTATTAAATGATGGTGTTAATTTGTAAGTGATGTTTTAATTAATTAACTATATAATTAAATATGTTTAAATGGTGATAAACTAAAGTAATATGATGTAGATGTTAAATTAAATGAGTTCTTAACTAAATGTAGGTGAATTATAACTCTGAAATGTTCTAAATAACGTTATATGGTAAATCTACATTCATAATTCTAATATGACTACAAAAATATGAAGTTATACGCGACTGTTTATAAAAACATGTTATATACATATCACATATAATTTCTATCTAACTACACTAATTAATTACATCCAGGTGTGATGTTGGAGCAGTGTCCTCTATAGAATGTCCTCGAAAATAGGGTTCCACTAGACAAAGTCTGATTTACGCTCTCATCCTGGGTAATGTTCATACTAATGGTATGCTACTGATTGGTGTAGGTTCAAGTCTAACACTTCGATCCACTCAAGGGTTGTATAAGTGGTAGTGGTGTAGACAATTACTAATGTGTCTGTTCATTTCACTATTACTGACACAGTTTATATTACACAGCTGCAAGCGACTGGCGATGGTAACGCACTATAATGTTCATAATCACCACATAGGGCACTAGGTAATTACAGTGTCAATGTCTTTGGTGATATGAGGTCGCTCTCTTCTCGTATTTCAGGTATCTCAATGTGAGAAGGTCGGCTCAATGTGTCAGCCAAAGAGTTCATGCTTCCCTTCAAATGCTTAATTGTGAAGGCATAGTTTTGCAGTATCAAGGACCACCTGTAGATCCTGTTATTGCGATGAACCCCAGACTGCATGACAGTTATCGGCGAATTATCGGTTTCAATAACAAACTCTGTACCCGCTAGGAATCTATGAAGTTTCCTGACACAATAGATCACGCTTAAAGCTTCCAATTCAGAGGCTGAGTATCTTCCTTCAGCAGGGGTGATCTTACGGCTTACGTACATTATCGGATGAAACCTTCCTTCATAAAATTGGCCTAAGACGCCAGAAATGGAAATAGAACTTGCGTCTGTACGGAGAAAATACGTAAGATTCTGATTAGGCAAACGCAAAATAGGTGGAACGCTAAACATACGTTTCAATTTTGATAAAGCATCAATTAACTGTGCATCCTGAACATTTAATTTTTACAGCTGCTGTTAAAATATTCGAAAAAACGCTGGTGATTTCAGCCAAATTGGGTATAAATTTGCTGTAATAATTGACAAGACCAAGCAAACTACGAACCTGTTTCTTGGTCGTTGGCATAGTTAAATTAAGAATCTTGGTCACAATTCTTTCATCTGTTCTGAGTTGGCCTCTGCTGATTGTATGGCCTAGGAAATCAATTTCTTCCATTCCCAACTCTACTTTGGTGGGTTTCACTGTAAGACCGAATAATCGCAATCTCTCGAAGACATGTCGCAGTTTCTGTAAGTGTGATGTCCAGTCTGCTGTATGGATACAAATGTCATCAATATAGGTCGATGTATTAGGAATTCCGTGTAATAGGTCTCTAGTGAGTCGGACAAAAGTGGCTGGGGCATTACGAAGACCGAAAGGAAGAAAACGCCACTCATACAGGCCTAGAGGTGTTGAGAATGCTGTCAAAGGAATAGACAATGATTGCATCGGGACCTGCCAATAACCTTTCGTAAGGTCAAGTTTAGAAAAGATACGTGATGTTGACATATCAAGGATAAGATCGTCACAAGATGGGATAGGCTCTGCATCGACTTTGGTCACGTTGTTTAACCGGCGATAATCGACGCAGAGGCGAATCGTCGAGTCCTTTTTTCTGACCAGGACGATAGGAAAAGAGTATTCTGACTGTGATTTCTGAATTATTCCACTCGACTCAAGATTTAACAGTTCCTTGTCGAGATTTTCCCTGTAACTTAATGGGATGGAATAAGGTCGGCATTTGATAGGTGTGTTATCAGTCAGAATAATAGAGTGTTCTATCCTGTCTGTCCTACCTGGGATGTCGGAAAAAATGTCTCTGTACTCCGTTACTAACTCTATAAGTTGTTGTCGTTGCTCGTCTGTAAGTTTCGGTTCTAAACGTATGCTATCAATTGTCCCAGTCGTGTCTACTGTCGGGACTGGTAATTCTATTCCATTGTCATCTGTCTGATTAAGTACTGTTGTTGTACTAGCTGTGTGTTCTGTTTCCTGGCTAGGTGTGTTTGCGCTGTTGTCGTCCTCTGTCGCCCTACCTAGTGTAGTTGTGTTGTGTACGTCTGTCGTCCGGTTGCTTGGTGTAGGTGCATTCTGTTCGTCTGTCATCAGTTCTTGTCGTGAGAAATAAGGCTTCAGCATGTTGATATGAAATATCTTTAATTTTCCCTTTATCGATATTTCATAATCGACATCTGATATCTTTCGTTCAACTTTGAATGGCCCTTGCCATGACGTTAGTAACAAGTTACGTTTATCTGGTAGTAAAAGTAGCACCTTTTGATTGGGTTCAAGGTGTAGGGTTTTGGCACCCTTATTTGCATAGTCGCGGTACATCTGGCCTTTTCTCTCCAAAGATGATTTGGCTATTACACACGCCTTCATAATTTTATCGCGTGTCTCTGTTACCATCTCATAAGGTGTTAATGCGGTTGGATTCTCTACTGAGCTGGTGATTAGCTGATGGTAGATTGTTAGGGGTCCACGAGGGTTCGCCCCATAAACTAACTCGAAAGGTGAGAAACCCGTACTTGAGTGCGGAATTTCTCGATGGGCAAATAGCACTGCTGGTAATAGAGTATCCCAATCAGATGGGTTCTCTGCTGTTACTTTTGCCAGCATGTGTTTTAGATCCCCGTTAATTTTTTCTATGATCCCGTTACTGGCAGGGTGATACGGGCTACAAAAATGCTGTTCTATTCCTAGCAATTTTGTTAGGGCTTGCATAGCAGCCGAAATAAACTGCGTTCCACGATCGGATAAAAATGGTTCGAGGAAAGCCAAATCGACAAAATAGGTGTAAAAATACATTTGCCACATCTTTGGAGGTGATGTATTTGAGTGGCACCGCTTCGATCCACCTTGTACAAAGATCCACGAGGGTTAGTATAAACCGGTTTCCTTTGTTCGACACCTGATTCAGGGGTCCAACAATATCTACCGCTACACTTTCGAATGGTCTAGAGGCCAATATTGAACGCTGGACCTCGGCTATTACGTGCTTTCCCTTTCTCACTAAATGTTGACAAATAGTACATGATCGACAGAACAATTTAATATCATTACAAAACTTAGGCCAATAGAAGTGTGACAAAATTCTGGCTCTTGTTTTGTCATAGGCCAAATGTCCAGCAAACGGTGACTCATGTGCAATCTTTAGCACATTTTGTTTTACTGGTAACACCGTCTGCTGAATTTCATGGTTATTTGTTGTATAATAACGCATGAGAATTCCGTTGTGTATTTTAAAATACCAAGATGCATTTTTAGTAACTTTCGCTAGCTCATCTAACAATTTAAAATAAGGTGCGATAGTTTGATCGGTGCGTTGTGCCTCGATAAACTCTTGTCGAGTAGCACTGTTATTAGCACCACTGGGTGTTAACAACTGTAACATTTCATTTTGTAGGTCAGTATAATGTGTTTGGGTATCTGACCTCGTTACAGCATTAGCCGTGTTTGTTTGTTTCCAGGCTAATATTTCGTCATCAGTACAGTGTTTTAATGATGGCAAGCAACCCAAAATCAGATCAGTACAGGGATTTTGAAGGATCTCACACGTAAATGTGCCGGAAAGGAACGGGGTGTTTATGCGGACTTTTGCCAGCGGGTATTTCTCAATGTTTCCAGAGAAAGTACGGCATTTAACAAACTCACCCGTATAATCTTCTGGCTTAACTAGGTCTCTTCTTACCCCAAGTAAAGTGCTGCCGCTATCAAGTAAACATTGGCATGGTTGTTCGTTGACCAGTGCATCGTGGAACTTTAGATTACATCTGGCGGCTAAAGCTGAATTAGCATCTTCGTTGGAACATGGTATAACATGACCACATTTAAGTTTTCCGTCCGTATGAAACTGGTGACAAGTGTCACATTCATTAAAGTCTAACATATCAGTAACTACAGCCACACTCTCAAACTCCTTGAATGGTAATACATTTTCAAGTTCAGAATCAACTACACTATCATCGTCTGATGATGTATCTAAGAGCACAGCATTGCTAGCCTTCATTCTTTGCCTGCCCAAACATTTAGAAGAATAGTGGCCATAACTTGAACAGAGGAAGCATTTAACAGCTCGTTTTTACGAGTTTCGTTTGTTTTCCTGCTTTTTCATCATCATTTCAAGATGAGCAGGATAAGATGGACTTTTATCACACATCGAGTACTGCGGATGAAATAATTTGCAGTATACACACTGTGGTGGCTTCTGATAGGGTTTATCTTTGTTCTGATACCCTTTCTGGTTGTATGATTTGCTAAGTACGTTCTTAACAAAAGCAGTGATCTCAGTATCATGTAAAGATGTGTTAAAAATGTCCCTGTTTGAGGAAAAATACACTGAACCACGTTTTTCGAGTTGTTCAATAGATTCAATGTCTGCTTGTTGAAGGAACTTAGCAAAGGGAGTAGGAACTGTGGATATGACTTTATCCATCACCATTAAGTCCTGCAATCTATCAAAGTTCTTCCCTACTTTTGCCGCCTTAAGCCATTTATTGAATATACTCTGGACATTTGATACATAGTCTAAGATCGTTTCAGTTGGCTTTGGTTTTATCTGAGAGGACTGGATCTGATACCCAGGAGCATCGAGTAGAAAATGCTGCATAATCCTATCATGGATATACTGATAGTTACTTCTTAGATCTGATGGTATAGACTCTATGACCTTTAATGGCTCCCCACTGAGATTTCTCATATAGATCATCGCCCAGTCTTCTAATGGTATTTTCTGAGTTTTAAGCTGGAACTCTACATTCTCAGTCCAAGCTGATATTGAATCGCCTTGGCTGAAGGGCTTGATGATCCCCTTATATTTAGAGAATTTATTTTGCTCTTCTTGACTCTTCTGTTTAGTAGAGGCTATCTGGATGTTAGAGTCAATCTCCATTTCTTTCATTTTCAACTCCGTTTGTGACCTTATGATCTAACTCTAATTGTTTTTGTTTGGTGGCTTCCTCTAACTCCTTCATCTCTTTCTCATGTTGCCTTTTCCATTGTTCTTTCATCTCTCAATTTGTCTGTTTCTTTTTGTATCTTTCGTTTGCCCATTTCTCTAATTTTTCTCCAGGATGGCCTAGTTCTTTGTCAGCCTGGATGCAGTCACTTAATGATGACATTATATGGCTTTATGTTATTCTACAACTGATAATATAATTTTGCAATATAATTTTACAGTTATTATGTGTTAACTATTTACATCTTCACTGAAAAAGAGGATGCATTGTTAAAGATGGTTATCAAAATTAGTGGAAAATATACTCATCTAATCTGCTGAAAAATACGGCACTCGGGATGTTCCACCGTTGTCTTTCGTACACACAACTGATCGACTTGCTTTTATAACTGATGTCTCTGTTTGATAGAGCATCAACATTTTAGCAACATGCATGTAATGTATAATACATGGTTATTATTACTTCAAACATTACAGTTTCTACGGATGGTAACTTATAAATGTGATATAAATAATGATGATAGATGTAAATGATATGAATGTATGATAGTCTAAATGATCGTCAATGAATGTCAATGTCGTCTTGTCTTCACTTTCTATCGTCTCTGACTGAGCTGCGCTGTATGACTTAGCTTAACCTCTAATCTATTTCTGTTGTGCAAAAAGAATTTGCTTTTGCTCAAGTACAACCGTGAATGTGATAAATGTTGACATTATGATAGTATCAAACAAAATGGTTTCACAAATGATGGTTAAATTTGCAATTTCGATACATTTTCATGAAAATAATTTACACAAATAATATAGATAACATTTTATAGAATTTCCGAAAAAATGGTAAATTAAATTGCTTGTATGTGGTTCAAGCTCCACAAATGGTAATTAACTAGTAATTTCAAATACTTCTGACACCAAGTGGTATCCTAATGATAATTGATGGTGGTTCAAGGCACTTCTGATTACCAAATGGTATTTTAATATGTTTATCAAATGGTATTTGGCTGTGGTTCAAGGCCCACGATTTTGACACCAAATGGTAATTGGCTGTTAATAATTAGCGGTGGTTCAAGGAACTTCTGACACCAAATGGTAATGAGCGGTGGTTCAAATCCCACTTCTGACACCAAATGGTATCCTGCCTGTCAGCAACTCACTTGCGACAGGCATACAAGGATTCCCTAGTTTTGCATCACACGAAAGTGACAACTCGTATTGTTTGCAAAAGGATACATTTTATTCGGAGCTGATCGTACATGAGCTCCACGAGCGGAATACCACATCGGTATTAAACATCATAGTATGTTATGAAGATGGAATGAGGAGATGATATTAAGAATAATCACTACTGACGCTAAGCTAAAGTCTTAACTATTGATACTGTCCTAAACTACAAAGTATCCACAGCGGATATACAGTCTGCTCCCTTACGCCGTCCAGTCTCTGTCTGAACCAGCTCTCTGTGCCGTGTTCAGCCACGAGCAATTAGCGCTCCGTGCATCCGCTAGTTTACGTGCTGGGAGTTCCAGAACGCTGGTCAATTGGTTGTAGTAACCAGAATTACTTAGTTACATCTCGTGAAGCGGGTTTCCCAGTCTCTTGGGTAACCCCAGCTCACGTACACTTGTTGCCCTCCTTGTTGACACAAGTGTGTCCCGTTATAGCTATTTATAGCGTTTGCGTCTCTTCTGTCTGGTCTCCAAAGTCGTTATGTTACTTGTCCTCTTCCCTAGCTCTATTTAGCTCTCCTTAGCTTTAAGCCCTCATGTAGCTCTTTGACAATGAGCCACTGCATCCCACAATGATGACTGAATGATGACTGATTATTGTTTTGCCTTCATTGTTCGAGAGTTCGGCGTGGCCGAGAGTTTATCCCGTTAGCACATAAACTTCCTGGCAAAATAGTGGGTTCATTCCACACACCTGTACGTTGGACTCAAACATTGCCTTCTCATTCAAAAAGGAATGGTAAATTACTGAAATGAAATTGCATGGAAAATCAACCTGCCGTGGATCGCAACTTACTGAAAAGAACATGCAACCTTAGCGTTCATTGCACGAGCTATTGCTGTTGAGTTTGTCTCTGCTAGGTGCATGATTTGGCAAATGACTCAGTTTTCTTGTTTCCATGTATGTTACAATGTGACGGAATCCTGGTGCCGTATTTTCTTCCTCGTTTCTCTTTCTTGGGAAGTATGTCACAGCTAGTCATGTAACTCGTAATGCGTCCGATGTAAGCATACGTTTATGTAAGGTTTTCTCTAGACAGATTCCATCGAAGGTAAAGGGCTCTATCTACCCGCGGGTAAGGTTTCTTTCCTAATAATTATACCAGGGCAGCGGGATTAGGACCTGCTCTTTGCGGTTTCTAACTGCTGTGGGATTCTTAACATACAAAATGTGCACACGGGACTCCTGTTTTTCGCCCATATCCGAGAAGGCTAGGTTTTTTTAATATTTTTCTGCGCTCGCTCGCTTTGAACTTAAGCATAGTCCATATACACTACTTCTAGTAGTGCTGGACTGAATTTTGCGTGTGGATTAGATTTCTCTATTAACAGTGTCCCTCGCCATCACGCGAACCCACTCCGACCTTAGAGGTACTAAAGTTATTCTAAATTGACCCTCATTGATATAAATAGTAAGCACGCGTCAGTATTTACAAAATGACAGTTCTTTTGGCAATTAACTGACTTTTTCAGTGACTCGTTCTATTGAAGTACCTAAATGAAAGTAAACAATTTCTGAACATTCGAAAAAAACTGGCTCATAAATATTAGGTATTCACTGCCTCATGAATATTGCATGCAGTTGTTGATACATGTGACAGAAAGCAATATAAAGACCTCGTCATCTAGCAGTTTCATCACGGCCGGCCGAAAAGTGTCTCGATCTCTTGCTATTTCTTCTGTCTCATGCCAAAGATTTCTGCAATGTCTTTGTTTGTCTTCGTGCTGATAGACCCCTGCCTAGTCTCACACGGACTATGTCTTCTATCATCGTTCTTTCCAAGCCATTATGACGTTAAATATGGCGAAAGTATAGGTGTATTTTTAAAGACTGTGCAGTGTTTGAAAACATTGCCGGTCCAAGTTTTGTATTCACCCTCTGTAAAGTTCATGCAACATAATAAGTAAATACAAAACTTGGACCGACAATATTTTCGAACACTGCACAGTCATTAAAAAATACATTTGTTATGTGCTAGTTTTCTTCAATGTTCACATCTTGTAGAATGTCAGTTATTTTTCCGTCTTCTGTTTGAAGTTAAGGACTGTGTTTAATATTGTAGCTTATATGTACACTACAACAGACTTCACATAGCACATGTCAACAATTTATAACGTAGTGATGTGACTAGCTCTCCTTCACGCGGTACTTTCATTCACCCAATTCACCCAATTCTGGGCAAATATTGTGGATTTTAGTCCTTTTTTTCGGGAGGCATTAGTTGCTATAGACGTTTTCTTTCGGAGTAATGTTGAAATCCTTCCTAGGCGGTTCCAATATTTGATGTATTTATTTTCACTGAAACAGCAGCCAACTAAATATTTGTTATTGCATTTTCTTTTAGTTACATCTGTCCCAGGTCTGATCATTTTTAACGTATCTCAATAAACTTTCTACATATATGCTGAAGAGTGATTGTGAGAGATTGCAACGATGTCTTACATCTATCTGTTTACCTATCCACTTATCTACTTATCTTTATCTCCAAAGAGTGAAGAATTGGGCATACTGACCAGTCTGGCATTCTGGCTCTCTTTCCTCTCTTCTCTGATACGTTATTTCATTCATACATCTCTTATAAAGCCAATCTGAGGCAACAACAGAAACAATGCATGCATTATAACAGCATGGAACATGTGCAATACACAATAATACATTACTCACTAAGATTAATTTGTGATATGAACAATATAATTAGCTAAGGTAGCTATAACTGTCAAGAAGGTAAATAGGCAGGTAGAAAGGTATGCAGGTAGAAAGGTAGGCAGGTGGGTCCGTAGGTGCGTAGGTGGGTAGGTGTCTGTCTGTTTGTCTGTATCTATCTATCTGTCGGTCGGTCTGTCGGTCGGTCGTTCCTTCGTCAATCGGTCGGTCGGTCGGTCGGTCAGTAAGTCGGTCGGTATGTTAGTCATGGGGTGATAATATGAGCGGAGTCCACAAAAGACAAGAAAGTTTCTATTCCACATTGGCTGAATAAGTGAGAACATGGCATAAGCCAGTGTTTCCCAACGTGGGGCCCACGCCCCACAGGGGGGCAATTTGACTGTTAAGGGGGGGCAATTCGAAAATGGAAGAAATCGGCTGAATATAACAAAACTGGGAGACTTGAGACTGAAGTTAACTAAATTGGAACCTGACATAAGATCTCTTTGCAGCAAGCATCAAGCGCAAGGATCTCACTAAATTTAAATAATAAATAATTACTAATAATTAAAATAATATAGAAAAATCTTTCATTAAAATTATTTTGTACTTGAATTTCAGTTCTCCATTATATGTTTTGAAAATTTACTTACTGTGTTTGCTCAATAATTACCTAGTGATTTCTTCCTAAAACCTATCATTCAAGTTTCTTTAGTGAACATTTCAATTTTTGAATATTAAAAATAATGTATATGTTGAGGGGGGCGTGGGGCGGGGGAGGGGGCAATATGAATTTTAGAAAGGCTTAAGTGGGGCATGGCACAAAAAAGGTTGGGAAACACTGGCATAAGCTAAATAGAACTTATACGTTTCCTACTTGGACAGATCTTCACAATTGATACTCATTTCCCATAACCACTCACGACGAGACCCCCCCCCCCCCTTTTTCCACCTCCACCTCCACCCACCTTGGTTGAGTTAGTCACCTTATTTGAAAGTCACTGTGCTAAAGACGTCAGTATGGCGGAATAATTAAGAGCGCCGGTTCTTAAATATCCCGTGTGCTGATTCCGAATCCTGACTGTGTTACCAAGGAAATCCCCTGTGTCAGACTAAGAAAAAAAGTGAGAATGGGAACGTGGAATGTGAGAAGTCTGTATGAGGGAAAGCTTAAAGTAGTATGTGATGAGATTTTTTTTTTTTTTTTTAGCATATCCTTTACAGGACTTAGCTGTCAACACCAGCATCTTTCAGCTGTATGTTGATCTCTTGGCAAGATTACGCTCAGTAGTTTGCCATTGCTTTCTGAGCGGCCGGCTCAGTATCCCGCAAGTCACGAGCGGGGGTCGAACCTCCTCAGCTCTCGCTCCGCTACGAGACTCTGCGTGATAAACGGGATTACAGAGAGAAAGTGTTGTAACCCCACAGCCAGAGAGACCGGCATGTGATGAGATTGAGAGGTTAAATATTCAAATTTTAGGAATTAGTGAACATCGCTGGAAAGGCAAGGGAAAAGGGACATTTTACAACTGAAAATGGAAGTCTTTTCATTTATTCTGGTAGAGACGTCGGAGGCCAGAGTGGAGTGGTATTTTGCTTAGATAAAACAACTGCAAAAGCTTTACTGGGATATAACCCAGTTAGTGATAGGATCCTCACTATTAGACTTAAAGGCCGTCCAAAAAACACAGCACTCGTACAGATATATGCACCTACTTCAACAGCAGAGGAGGCCGAAATTGAAGATTTTTACAGCACACTATAAGACACATTAAATAAGATTGGTCATAATGATATAGCAATAATACTGGGGGATTTTAATGCAAAAGTAGGTACAGAAAGAGATGAAAATGAGAGACACGTTTTAGGAAAATTTGGACTGGTAAACAAATGATGCAGGTGACAAATTAATTGAATTTTGCACAGAAAATGAGTTAATAATAGCCAACACATTTTTTAAACCACACCCAAAAAGACTCTTCACATGGAAGTCCCTGAACATTATTACCAAAAATCAGACAGATTATATTGTAATACAGAGAAGATGGAGATCAAGCATAACATCTGCAAAAACCCTACGAAGTGCAGACTGTGATACAGATCATCAGTTATTAGAAGCAGATCTGAAATTAAAACTCAAAAAGCGTAACCGAGGACCAAGGCCACTTCGTTTTGATCTCACAAACATACCAGACGCATACAACATAGAAGTTAGGAATCGCTTTGGGGTCTTGATGTCTGTACAAGAGGAAATGACACCTGATGAACTGGCAGTAAAAGCTAGAGATATCTTGATAACTGCAGCCAAAGATTTAATTCCGACAAGAAAAAAGCAACTTAAACCATGGATTACATCAGACACGTTAGAATTAATAAAACAACGAAGAGAACTGAAACAGAAAGGAGGTGAATCCGATAACAGCAGTATGAATTATATATCTTTAACTCGAGAAATAAGAAAGAACACAAGAAAGGACAAAAATCAATATATACAAGATTGCTGTACCAGAATAGAGCAATATCATAAGACTGGAAGAGATTACGAAATGTTCAAAGAAATGAAGTTATTGACAAGAAACGTTCAACCTCAATTGAATGTTATCTGTGACAAGATGGGAAATACCTTAACACAATCTAGACAAATTCTAGAAAGATGGCAGGAGTATTGCAGTGGAATGTATGATATGAGTGTCAGTGAGGATATGAATGAGATACATTATCCAACGACAGCAGAGACAGAACCTGAACCCTCATTAGATGAAATTGCATGGGCAATAAAGAACCTGAAGAATGGTAATTCACCAGAATGTGATGAGATACCAGCTGAACTAATTAAAGCAGGAGGAGAAGAAAGCATTCAAATCTATCACGCATTATGTCAAAAGATATGGAAATATGGTATATGGCCAAAAGATTGGAAGAGAACTATCTTCATTCCAATACCAAAAAAGGGCAACCTGAAATTATGCACCAACTATAGAATTGTTGCCCTGATCAGTCATGCAAGTAAAATTCTACTAACAATCGTAATGAGAAGACTTCGTTAGAAAATGGAAGAAGAAATTAACGTGGTTCAAGCTGGATTTAGACAAGGAAGAGGAACAAGAGATCACATTCTCATTATGCGTTTAATAATAGAGAAGTGCAGAGAATTTAATGTAAACCTATTCTCATGTTTTGTGGATTATTCAAAGGCATTTGTCTGTGTACAACATCAGAAACGTTGGGAAATCATGAGGAATATGGGCTTTCCACCACATGTATTACTCATAAGAATGCTCTATATAGACCAACTAGCAGCGGTTGGAATAGATGGCGAGACATCAGATTGGTTTGACATCAAGCAAGGAGTCCGCCAGGGCTGTGTGCTATCCCTATATTTATTTAACCTGTACGCCGAAAATATAATGTGAAATGTAAGAGATGATATATGATGCCCTAAATATCGGTGGTTTTGACATACCAGAGATTCGGTATGCTGATGATACAGTATTGCTATCCACAACACAGACTGGAATAGTAAACCTAATAGCCTCAACCCAATTGAATAGTGAAAATCACAACTTGTATCTCAACATTGCAAAAACAAAGATAATGCATACAGATAAAACCACTACGGAGAAAGAAATATATGTTAATGAGGAAAAATTGGAGGTGGTGGAAGATTTTGAATATCTTGGGTCATTGATTACCAACAACAGTGACACAATGAAAGAAATTAAACGACGACTATCAATTGCTCTTCAAAGACTAAAACAACTGAATAAATCATGGAATTGGACAGACAGAACTACAAAAATTAGATTTTTAAGAGCATGCATCTTTCCCATTGCAACATACGCATGTGAGACCTCTACACTTACTAAACAAGCAGAGCAGCTCATAAATGCCTTTGAATATAAATGTTATAGACGGGTTCTAAGAATATCTTGGGTAAAGAAAAGAAGAAATGCATCCATACTTCAAGAGCTGAACATTGAAGAAGGTTGGCTATTAAAGACGATAAAACAAAGACAATTGAAATATTTTGGTCACTTGAAACGTCACGAAAGTTTGGAGAGAACAATAATGGAGGGGTATATGCCTGGGAATAGAGGAAGAGGAAGGCCAAAGAGAAGATGGGTGCAGGATGTGGCGGATGATCTCCAGATGGGTGTATCGGACGCGGGAAATCTTGCTTATGATCGAGAAGTTTTCCGGAAGGTTGTTATGGGAGCGAGGTTCTGCAAAGGACATGAAACTGAATGAATGAATGAATGATTCCGAAGTAGCGGGCTCAACTCCTAAACTTGCCAGTTGGACTAAAATGTTGACTTCTAGTCCTTGTCTTGGGGAAGTAAATTACAAATACCTCTGATGACGGAGTGGGTTCGCCTGATGGTGAGGGACACTGGTAAAAGGAAATGCTAATACACAAGCAAAATTCAGTCCCGCGCACTAGAAGCAGAAGCATGTCATAGACTACGCTTAAATTCAAAACGAGCGAACGGGAAATCCCGGATGTGCTGAATATAACTTACATGTTCCATTCTGTATCCGTTTCGTAGGTCATCAAAAACCCAAGCATGCGAACACCTCGGAACATCTTTATCATCAACCTGGCAATCTCCGACTTGTCTCTGTGCGTGTTCACCCAGCCGCTGAATCTCTATTTGCTGTTGTTTAAACACTGGAGTCTGGGAGAGTTCCTGTGCAAGTTCATCACCATGGCCCAGGGCACTAATTTGTTCGTCTCGACGATCAGCATAACGGCCATAGCGCTGGACCGCTTTCAGGTAACACTGCCAATAAACAGGGAGTGAAAGCGGCAGAAAATGCCACTGGGTTGTTTGATTGAAAAGTAAAGCAAAAACATCATCATCATCATCATCATCATCATCATCATCATCATCATCATCATCATCATCATCATATTCATCTTCATTGTGTGGCAGATTCACATAAAAGGCGGTTTGTACATAGTATCAATCATTTTCTATCCTGTGTCTTCCTAGAAATACTTTGATCATATTAGATGTCACAGTGGCTTGGAAATAACAGTGAATGAAACCGTGGTTCCAGGTAGGAGTAAGCAGGGGTTGACTAGCACAACTCTGGCATGACAACTTTGGCATGAGGGTACATGAGGCAGGAGAAATGGCAAGCGATTGAGAGACTTTTCATTGCGCTGTGATGAGAAAGGACCGCTAAATAAGAATGGTGTCTTCGTAGTGCACTGAGACAAACATCTTTAAATCAGTCTCATGATGCTGTCTTCTGATATTTAACGCAGTCATTATGTTGCACTCTTTCCTATAATAATAATTAATTAACAAAGTATCGTGACTATACTTACTAAATGATTTAAATGTCTGATGTTTATCTAATTTCAATGTCAGTTTGTTAAGCCAGTGTTCATTTTCTCATTTTGCAATACATTTCTTTATTTTGTTTGTTTGTCAATATTACCAGATTTCGAAAGCTTTAACTTTCCACTCACACTGTTCCATGTCAATAGTAAGTAATTTATACACAGATAATTGCATGTCCTTGACATGACGCCGCAACCAACCACAGCATTGTTTAGCCCTTTGTGATTTGTGATTTACTAGGCAAGATTACGTTCAGTAACGTAACTAAACCACTAATGTATTCTTCATTCATCTGTATTCTCAATAGTTGATATTTCGCCCTTTAGTTTTCTTTTATTTCTATAGCTATTCGCATAATTTATTTTTATGATGTTTCATGCTTTTGTAATAAAGCTATTGGAACGGGTTTCAAATGAACATCCCTAATATTATGAATATTTTAAATTTACTAGACCAGTATTTCTCAGTCTGGTCAGCAGAGTAGGCGACATATGAATATTGATAGTACAGTGTATTGGGGAACATGTTTTTTGGGGGGATTCTGGATAAATCCTACTAGCTTAAAGAGATCCTGAAAGTTTGGAAACCACTGCAGATGGTCGCAACTTTATTACAGGTGACTACCAGTTCATTTGGTTTGTAATTTTTTTTAAATCACCATTTTTTAAATAAATTCTCCGACTTAAAATATTTAAAATCTGTTTTCCAATTTCCTACCAGGTGATTGTTTACCCAAATAAAGACAGCATGAAGAAAATTGGAGCCGCCATCGCCCTGTCCTCCATCTGGTTAATCTCCTTCCTGATGGCCAGCCCTGCATTGCTCTTCTCCGTACTTCATCGTCGCGTGTGGCTAGAGGAAGAGCCCACATTCTACGTGTATGTGTGTATGGAGGATATCACTCTGGTCATAGAGAAACAAGCCTACAGTGTCGCCCAGATGGTCGTACAGTACCTTCTGCCATTTTTTATTCTAAGTGTGGCCCATTTAAGGATTTGTAATAAGCTTAGGTATCGCATGGTGCCAGCGAAATCTGTCTCTGTTATCAGCACATCCTTACAAAGGAAGCATGAACGAAGGAACAATCGCAAGAGGAAGACCAATCTGCTTCTTGGAGGCATTGCTATTGTCTTTGCACTTAGCTGGATGCCACTCAACGTTATGAATTTGCTTATTGATTTCAAGGGTGATTATTTCAGAGGCCGGATGGATGTCAAGTTGGCCTATGCCATATGTCATTTGCTAATGCTCTGTTCGGCTTGTATGAATCCTGTGTTATATGGATGGCTGAATGATAACTTCCGCATTGAGTTTATCAAGATGATTTTCTGTCCATGGTGTCAAACTGCGAGAAACAGGATCAGACAAGTGAGCTGTCCACGGCGCTCACAGACTGGCGTTCCGGTAATAACTTTGACGAAAGCCAGCCACGGCCAGTCGCTATCATTGTTCGAAGCAGATGATTATGAAAAAACTGACACTCCAAGTCGCCGCCATTATGACACTTTGGCTTGTTAAAAAAGTAATATGGCAGTGATACTTATGTGATGTTCTGGCAGCAGATGATTGGCGGAATCTACAATGATCCTCCTGTGTACTGGATATGACTTCATCCAACAAGTGCAATGATTTATGGGAGGGAATAAATTTTGTGTCTTCTTTTATTTGCGCTGACCGTAACAATTTACATGATTTGTTTTACTAACGCTATGACATTGTTACCGTATATGTGGAATATGAACAAGCATATGTATTGTTCTCTTAGTGACCACGTTATGATGATTGTACATCACTAGACTTCAAAAGGCTACCGATTTTCAGTTAGTCTTTGAAAAGACTGCAACGCATATAATGCGTTAATAATAAAAACTGAACTATGTCTTCAAGTTAATATTAAGCGAGGTAGTTTAAAAGGGTTCAAAACGCAAGAAGATCGACTTCGTTGCAATGGGTTCTATCCCATATGGATCGGGCTATTTCCACAGGGCGGCCTCTCGAAAACGTCACAGAAAGCACAAAGCACGAACTCCATAACTTCAGCAACAACGCCTCAGGAGTCTCCAAGGAAATTGCACTCGTGTACCGAACGACGTAGACCGCAACCATTTTGTCACGGAATCCACCTGAAGAGAAGTAGTTTCAACTACAACTCAGCAATCAGATGACTAAACGCCACATCTCTTAATTGTACCCTTGCCTTCTACAAACCTACATTGTTCTTCTCCTATTTCGGGTTGTATTTTCTTCCTAACTCTTTGCATGATAATTCTTAGCAAAATATTTGTGATGTGGTTCAATATACTAATTGTTCGATGTTGATCACATTCCCAGGCTCTTGATTTCTTTGGGATTGCAATAATATAGAATTACATTATTCAGGAGATACATCTCCAGTATCATATATTGTGTTCGGCAGTCTAGTGCCCAGTTCTATTCCATATTATTCTAAGGCATTTATCATTTCTGTTGTGATGTTGTTTGAACCGGGAGTCTTGCCAGTTTCCATACGTTCAAGCGCATTCTGAACATCTCAAGATTGATGGTCCTTCAATATTATTTCGAATATCATACTGTTCTCTGGTATCACCATAAAGGTTTTTCACATAATCTGATCATACATGTAAAATCTGATCTTTTTCTGGTATGATTTTTCCTTCTGTTGCTTTTAGGCATCCTGTTGATGTATGCGTTCTGTTATTAGCAAGGTCCTGAATTATTTTGAGCATTAATTTGGTATTCTTACTGTTGTGCTGTTTCTCAATTTATATGCAGTTTTTCTCGAGCCATGCTTCTTTTGCTTCCTTACATAATATTCTGACTTTTCTGTGAATCTCTTCAAATTTGTCAGGGTTATTTTTGTTGTGTCTTCTCGTTTCCATTAGTTGTAAAATGTCTTCAGTCATTCATTTCTTACGACCCACTTTCTTTCATATTGGAATAGTTTTTTTCTGCAGCCAGTCTGATTGAATTCTTCTTTTCCTATTGAGCATCCACACCAGACAATATATCAAACCTGTTCTTTACTTTTATTTTGGAATTGTATTGTATGACCTTATGACTTTTCAATGCTAATTTTAAATATCATAATGAAATTCACCAATTGGCTCTGGTTAAAAAACAAAAACAAAATGATGAATTTACATTTCTGTAATACAAATAATGTATGCTTGTTTAATTCTCTGGGGTGAACAGTTAGTCTTTCTACTTTAGCATTATAAAAATTTAGGTTACATGCTCAATTAATTGATATTTCAACATCATATAAAAAAATAAAAACATTATTTAAAGTTCACATATAATGTTTTGAAAAGGCACATTTGAACCCATACAGTCATTATTCAGTCGCTTTTCGAGCACCCTTTGCTTACTTCTTGTGGTCAATCGATGAGTCATAATAAGCGGCCTCTGGTGGTTCCTATACACAGAAATTCTAACATCTTCTGACAGGAGATTCTGCTGTTGCAATCTAGAACCCAAAAGCTCCGCCTTGTTCTTCGGTAAATTCTGTTCTCTGACAAGATCATTCAGTTCAGTTTAGGTTAAATGTGGTTTATTGGATGTAGTTTGCTCAAATTCTGGGTCGCTTGAGGTTGGTGGTTCAGGACCAACAGTGTCCTCTTCTTCATCAGTGGAAGCAAAAGAAATTGATTCTGGCACTTTGGGATCTGGTAGGTCATCACGATGTGGTACCGGACGTATTGCAGAGGAGATTTTTGAATATTAAAGTATCCATTTTTCGTCTTTGATATGCCTTTCCCATACAAAAGTAACAGTTTGTTGAAATGATTAGTTGAAATATGGGTTTATATGAAATGGCAGTGATTGACATATTTACTAATTGGCTGATTTATTGACTAATTGACCTATTTTTGACGGTTGGATTGAATGGCTGATTGACTAATTGATTGACTCGGTGATTGATTGATTCGGACAAAAGGCTGCCTGAAAACAAAAGATGGAAAAACCATAACAGAAAAACATGAGATTTTACATACATGATCAGATTATGTGAAGAACCTTTATGATGATACAAGAGAATAACAATATGATATTCGGAGTAATAATGAAGGACCATCAATTATGAAGAAAGAAGTTCAGAATGCTCTTAACCATATACAATCTTGCAGGACCCCAAGCCCAGACAACATCTCAATTGAAATTATCACTACCCCAGAAGAATATGGAATAGACCAATTCACCAGACTGCTGAGCACAATATATGATACTGGAGATATACCTCCTGAATTAGGTAATTCTATATTTATTGCAAACCCAAAGAAACCAGGAGCCTTGGAATGTGATCCAGATTGAATAATTAGTATAATGAGCCACACCACAACGATTTTGCTAAACATTATCATGCAAAGAGTTAGGAAGAAAAAGAAAATACAACCCGAAATAAGAGAAGAACAATGTGGGTTTGTAGAAGGTAAGGATACAGTAAATGCTGTGTATATGCTGAGAATATTAATTGAACGTTCTATAAAAGTAAACAAAGACTTACATCTTTGTTTTATTTACTAAACAAAGGCTTTCAATAAAGTAAGACTTGTCGACATGATGCAGATGCTTGCAGATCTACAAATTGATGGGAAAGACCGTAGACACATAAAAAAAAACATATATTGGAAACAACATGCTGCCATAAAAATTGATATGAACTAGGTCACTATCAGCCTATTAAGAGAGGTGTGAGGGACAGGGCTGTGTAATGTCTCCAGATCTTTTTTCCCTGTATAGTGAAAATATATTCAGAAATGTTAACGACATGAAAGGAATCATCATTGGGGGGTGGGGGGGGGACGCATAACATCAATAATATTAGATATGTGGATGATACAGTTTTGATTGCAGACATTGAGCAGGATCTGCAATATTTAGTAGATGCAATTGTTGTGAACAACTTGGGTTAGAATTAAATTGTAAGAAGACACAGATTATGGTTGTCACTAAGAAGAAGGAAATACCACAATGTAATAAACAAGTAAATGGGAATATTCTTAAACATGTGAATCGGTTCAATTATCTCGGAACAGTCATAACATCTGATGGGAGATGCCTTGAAAAGATTAGAACAAGAATTGCCATGGCGAAGGCAGCCTTTTTCAATATGAAAAACGTACTGACCAATAAAAAGATGTCATTGGCAACAAGAAAAAGAGTGTTGTGGTGCTACATAGAACCTGTCCTTTTGGATGGATGTGTAGTGTGGACAATGAGCAGACATGCTGAAAAACGTCTGATGGCTGTGGAAATGTGGTGTATGAGGAAAATGTAAAGAATAGCATGGACAGACAGAAAAACCAATGACTAAGTCCTAAAAGGAACAACTGAAAACCGTAAACTGATCTGAAAAATTAGACGTAGACAGTCATCACGTTATGAGAAGAAATAAATTGGAGAACTTGGTGACAACTGGCAAGATGGGGGGGGGGGGGGGGGTTAAAGGGCAAGAGGAGGGCAGAGAAGTAAATACCTGGATGGCTTGGCCATGTTGTATTGTCGAGACAAGAACACTGAGCTGATCCACAACTCTGGTGATCGAGTGAGAAGGCAGAACATGACTGCTCACCTTACCGGCATGGCACATGATGATGATAGTTCGGACTTCGGACAAGATCAGAAGTGATACCCAAACAGATCAGGGTGTAGGAGTTTTGAATATTCCAGGTGTGCTGTGGTAGTGAGTACACCCAGTCTAGGTCTCCACCACAGTCCTCAGGTGTGCTGTGGTAGTGAGTACAACCAGTCTAGGTCTCCACCACAATCCTACCCAGGTGTGCTGTGGTAGTGAGTACACCCAGTCTAGGTCTCCACCACAATCCTACCCAGGTGTGCTGTGGTAGTGAGTACACCCAGTCTAGGTCTCCACCACAATCCTACCCAGGTGTGCTGTGGTAGTGAGTACACCCAGTCTAGGTCTCCACCACAATCCTACCCAGGTGTGCTGTGGTAGTGAGTACACCCAGTCTAGGTCTCCACCACAGTCCTCAGGTGTGCTGTGGTAGTGAGTACAACCAGTTTAGGTCTCCACCACAGTCCTACCCAGGTGTGCTGTGGTAGTGAGTACACCCAGTCTAGGTCTCCACCACAATCCTACCCAGGTGTGCTGTGGTAGTGAGTACAACCAGTCTAGGTCTCCACCACAATCCTACTCAGGTGTGCTGTGGTAGTGAGTACAACCAGTCTAGGTCTCCACCACAATCCTACTCAGGTGTGCTGTGGTAGTGAGTACAACCAGTCTAGGTCTCCACCACAATCCTACCCAGGTGTGCTGTGGTAGTGAGTACAACCAGTCTAGGTCTCCACCACAATCCTACTCAGGTGTGCTGTGGTAGTGAGTACAACCAGTCTAGTCTCCACCACAATCCTACTCAGGTGTGCTGTGGTAGTAAGTACAACCAGTCTAGGTCTCCACCACAATCCTACTCAGGTGTGCTGTGGTAGTGAGTACAACCAGTCTAGGTCTCCACCACAATCCTACTCAGGTGTGCTGTGGTAGTGAGTACAACCAGTCTAGGTCTCCACCACAATCCTACTCAGGTGTGCTGTGGTAGTGAGTACAACCAGTCTAGGTCTCCACCACAATCCTACCCAGGTGTGCTGTGGTAGTGAGTACACCCAGTCTAGGTCTCCACCACAATCCTACCCAGGTGTGCTGTGGTAGTGAGTACAACCAGTCTAGGTCTCCACCACAATCCTACCCAGGTGTGCTGTGGTAGTGAGTACACCCAGTCTAGGTCTCCACCACAATCCTACCCAGGTGTGCTGTGGTAGTGAGTACACCCAGTCTAGGTCTCCACCACAATCCTACCCAGGTGTGCTGTGGTAGTGAGTACAACCAGTCTAGGTCTCCACCACTGTCCTATTTAACACATGCCGAAAAGTAGCCCATCTCCCACAGCACGATCGTAGTGTATGGTTGGCAGCTACTCCTGTCGCACTAAGGTTGGATGTAGACCTAATGCATCCCAACAATCGACATGTAGCACTAAAGTTGGATGTAGACCTAATGCATCCCAACAATCGACATGTAGCACTAAAGTTGGATGTAGACCTAAAGCATCCCAACAATCGACATGTAGCACTAAAGTTGGATGTAGACCTAAAGCATCCCAACAATCGACATGTAGCACTAAGGTTGGATGTAGACCTAATGCATCCCAACAATCGACATGTAGCACTAAAGTTGGATGTAGACCTAAAGCATCCCAACAATCGACATGTAGCACTAAAGTTGGATGTAGACCTAAAGCATCCCAACAATCGACATGTAGCACTAAAGTTGGGTGTAGACCTAAAGCATCTCAACAATCGACATGTAGCACTAAAGTTGGGTGTAGACCTAAAGCATCCCAACAATCGACATGTAGCACTAAAGTTGGATGTAGACCTAAAGCATCCCAACAATCGACATGTAGCACTAAAGTTGGATGTAGACCTAAAGCATCCCAACAATCGACACGTAGCACTAAGGTTGGATATAGACCTAATGCATCCCAACAATCGACATGTAGCACTAAAGTTGGATGTAGACCTAAAGCATCCCAACAATCGACATGTAGCACTAAAGTTGGATGTAGACCTAAAGCATCCCAACAATCGACATGTAGCACTAAAGTTGGGTGTAGACCTAAAGCATCCCAACAATCGACATGTAGCACTAAAGTTGGATGTAGACCTAAAGCATCCCAACAATCGACATGTAGCACTAAAGTTGGATGTAGACCTAATGCATCCCAACAATCGACATGTAGCACTAAAGTTGGGTGTAGACCTAAAGCATCCCAACAATCGACATGTAGCACTAATTCCAGTGTGTATTTTATCTGGCTTCAGTCTGAGCGTAGTTGCCTCATTTGAATGTCGCAGTACTTACACAGAAGTCTTTCGATGATCTGTGGTACTTTTTGGAGATTTGCCCATTTGAAAATAAGGGCGTTCTCGAAGCAAACCATTTCGTAATCACTGATAAAGACAATTGGGGCTTTTGAACTGAAATTCTACAGAAAAAATTATTAGAATAATGTACACGAAGAGGAAGAAAAATCTCGACAAACTACAAGATCTAAATATCGAAGAAAATGTACTCATAAGTTAGTTTGTCGACAGATAATTCTCATTGCATATAAACAAATTCAGTCCATAAGTGCTTGGATCCTCTACTCAGTAAATCCCGCAGCTTGTAGCGGCTCACAACACCAGTTCTGTGTTGATTTATTAATCTTCTTAGGCTTCCTTCATAGTGTTCTTGTCTGGCCCTCTTTTAGCCTGCTGTTCTCGCAGTCTGACAATGGTTGTAGATTCACAGTCATCACTTGGTTCTCGCAAAAGTCTTACTTCTCGTAGCGCATTCAGTATTTCATCCAGGTCTATTGCTCGTCCACCGTCCACAGTAGCCTTACCAGCAAACCTGTCAGCCTACTAACATCATTGTACACCCGCATGTCCTGGCACGAAAATGAAACTAATCTTTGCCAGCCGTGACTGCCTCAGAGACACCAACCACTGTCTTCGGATCCAACCCATCTCTATCTTCCTGAGCATACTCATTGCGTCACTAACGAAGCATGCCCGAGTGAAGGCCTGTGCCATGTAATTGCTTTACTTACTGCCATGCCCTCCACAGTCAGACTACTTATGGTCAAGGTAAAAGCACCAGAAACTTCCTTCACAATTCTCCCTCCAGCATGAGTCGTAAATGCCCACAAACATCTCACACGTTGAATGATCAAACCATCTGAAGCATCACCCCCTGAAGAGGTCTAGAAGATCAAAGCCTTAACTTCCGCCTCCACAGCAGCCGGATTATCTTGTCTGCATTTTCTGTCTAGTTGTATGCAAACCGAAAATGACAAGCATAACTCTATTGGTAATTGTACCCACTCTTCGCCAGGTTCTAAGTCCCATAAACAGTGTTACTGTTTATAAACATAAACATTGTTACTGTTTATAAACATAAACAGTGTTACTGTTTATAAACTGAAATACTTTGGCCATATTTAATGTCGCAGCAGCTTGACCAACGAATAAATGATGGAAGACGTTGTTCCTGAAAGAAGATGCTGGGGAAGCCGAGCACAAAGAAGGACACCTACTATTATACACATCTTATTTTCAGGGTGTATAAAATGTTTTGCATATCCTTTACAGGACATCGCTGTCAACATCAGCATCTTTCAGCTGATTGTTGATTTCTTGGCAAGATTACGCTCAGTAGTTTGTCATTGTTTTCTGAGCGACCGGCTCCAGACTCTCATAAGTCACTGGCGCGACTCGAACCGCTTCCAGTTCTCGTGCGCTCACGTCAACCACGAGGATATTCGGGGTTACGGTGAAATTAAGGGTGTGTGGGGAGGGTAAATGGCAAGAGACAGAGAAACGTTTCAGCGGGCCACGGTGAGGGCTACTTTCTACAAAGGACATGCTACATGACAACGATGATGATCAAAGACAAACAAACCTGACCTCTCGTTGCCACGGACCTCTGCATGATTATACCCATTAAAGCTCGCATTGGATTTTGGTACAAAATAAAGTTACCTACACATATTTGGATCATCCATGTTTGACCTACTGTATCATTGACAGTAAGTCAGAAGATATAGCAACTTTGGCATAATTAGTGCCTGTGTGCCAATGAGGCGCAGCAGTTAATTACATCATCATGATGAGTGTCCTGCCACAAAAACCTCCACTCCATTCTTCTGCAGTTCCACGGGTAATGAAGCCACACCGATCATTCTCGGATGCACCAGAGATACATTTGATCAAACCTCAAATTACCTTTTTATGTACCATCTATAAACAGCAGTGTCAAACTGGTCAGGGCATGTGATCATCTCAAAGTGAAGGTCAAAGTCGTCTGTTAAGAAGATCTTCAAAGTATTTAGTCTATCTGTTTAGTTGATCTTTAATGTTTATGAGAGCTTTCCTATTACTATTTGTGATCATTTCACTGTGTAGATTATAATTTCTTGTTAATTGTGTGTGTGTATCTCTAAGATTTTCGTTCGTTGCTTCTATTTCTGTCTCTCTTGCTATGGCATCTAAATATTGTCTTTTATTCACATGATCCACTTTTAACTTCCTTATGAGATTTTTTATATTTTTCACAGGCTCCGAGTTTTGTAGCTCTGGTTTGCTATTATATATTTAAATATGTTTTAGAATTTTTTAAATGTTTAATTTCTTCCATTTTTAAGCGTTTTCAGCGATATGCTAAATTTCATGGTCATGATACTAATCATATATCGCAATATGAGTGTAACTCGTGTAAATCCGAGTATAACTCCACGTCTTCATTCTGGTTGAGCTCAAGTACGTAACAAGAAGTACCAAAGTCTTTGTAGCACAGTGATGGGCGATATATATATGGGTGTAGGCTAGAAAAATAATCGTAACATACGTAGACATTCTCTAGAACACGTTCAAATACTAGGTTGCTTGCTTGCTTGCTTGTGTTCGTTGGCTTGAGCTCCAACGCGAAGTCCTGTATGTCGGATGAAGGCATCCTGTTGTCCAACATCAGTATGATGTCATATGGGACCTGAGTTTTGCGTGAGTATCCGTTGTCCCATGTCTGGCTTATTGGTGTGCAGACTGGTGGTTCCTCGCCGTACAGGCAAACACTCTCTGACTTCGGAGGAATCGGCGATCCTACTGACTTTAGCCAGGATCCCGAAAGGACCTGTTGCCCAGGACGCTCGACGAGGACGCGTCAATAGGTCTTGGCCAGTATGTAACCCGGCCCTGGTGCCTTGGAAACACCTCTGCATCCCAAATACTAGGTTCATGACCAACAATAATTTCACCTTGGGCATTAGGTTGGAGTCTGTTGACGATCAAATGTTTAAACTCCTGGATGAAACATGACTAGCCTAGATTTAATCCGAACCAATCCGTATTGGCCGTGTTGAATCATGACCTGGTTACATCTTGACAGATGCCTTAGATGTGGAGTACGACCGTGAACAGTCCGTTCATGTTTGGGCTTGGAGAGGAGAAGGAGAGCTCGGCAACACAATCCCCGATGAGATGGAACTATGGTATGCTGATCGGATGAAAAATCTCTACACCAGCCTCTCACTTAAACATGCAAGCCCTTCTCGGGGACTAGACGGTCTGATAGCAAATGCATCGAACTTGAAAGTTGCGATAAATAGACTGCCAGAGGATTGACAACCACCAACAATCACCCAACGATCAACAGTCATGTAGAGTATTATTTAACATATTAATCAAACACTACAATCAACATCATCAAGTGCTGTAATCGGCATATTTTTTGGCGTCGTTGCGTGGCATCGGATGTCTGTGGTACGCCTCCTAACCGGTTGCCTCCGTCGTGAGCACCTATCCTTTGCTGTAGTTTACAGTTATAGTCACATTTCAAAGGAACGAAAGAAGAAGAAGAAATCAAGCGCTGTGTCTACTTCGAAGATCGGCTGTCAACAGTCTCCAACATCTTCAGTCTTCACCTTCATGGTACACTAATACACGCTTCCCCCACTCCATCTCTGAATGTTATGCTATTTATATGTAAAGTTTACTCTTGCACGCTTCGCCTTCAGTTATCTCTCCAGGGCACGCAAAACAAAGACCTGTCTCTTTATGCACCCAAAGTACTTTAACTGTGTCGGTCCCATAATGTTTCACAGCAAATACCAAATAGGGAAATAATCACTATGAAAAAATCACAAGAAAATTGATTGCAAAGAGACTACATACACAGCGGAAGTGGCCATTGGAAAAGCCATCACTCTTTGTCTTTAGCATGCGCTGACCAAATTCAAGCAGTAAGAGAACAACACATTGCTCGATGATCGGATCAGTCCTATTTCATTATCAATCCGTATGGCAGCTTGGTGTTTCCAATATATGTTTTTAATAATTCTAATGTCTTTCCCATCAATTTTTAGGTCTGCAAGCATATCTACCAAGTTCAAATGTCTTACAATATCAAAAGCCTTTGTGTAGTCAATAAAGCAAAGATTTATATCTTTGTTTACTTCTATAGAACGTCCAATAACTGATTGCAGCATATACACAGCATTTACTGTACCCTTTCTTTCCACAAACCCACATTGTTCTTCCTCTATTTCAGGTTGTATTTTCTTTCTCACTCTTTGCATGATAATTCCTAGCAAAATCTTTGTGATGTGACTCATTATACTAATTTTTCAATGTTAATCACATTCCAAGGCTCATGATTTCTTTGGGATTGAAATAAATACAGAATTACTTAATTCAGAAGGTATATCTCCAGTATCATATAATGTGTTCAGAAGTCGGGTGACTTGATCTATTCCATATTCGTTTAAAGTTTAATAATTTCTATTGTGATGTTATCTGAACCGGGAATCTTGCCATTTGTCATATGTTTAAGAACATTCCGAACCTCCATCTTCAAAATTGGCGGCCCTTCATTATTAAATCGAATATCATACTGTTCATCTCTGTTATCATCATAAAGGTTTTTCACATAATCTGATCACCCATGTAGAATCTGATCTTTTTCTATTAATATTTTGCCATCTTTGGTGTTTAGACAGCCTGCTGATGTTCTTGTTCTTTTATTAGTAAGTTCCTGAATTCTTTTGTGCACTAATTTGGTATTTTGACTGTTGTGTTGTTTTTCAATTTCTATGCAATGTTTCTCAAGCCATGCTTCTTTTGCCTCCTTACATAATATTCTGACTAGTCTGTGAATTTATTCATATTTGGCAGGATTATGTTTTGTTGAGTTTTCTTGTTTCCATTAGTTGTAAAATTTCTTCAATCATCCATTTCTTACGACCCAACTTCTTTAATTTTGGAATAGTTATTTCTGCAGCCAAACTGATTGAATTTTCTATATTTTCCATTCATCATCCACACCCTGAAATATGATCTCTAGATCAGACAATATATCAAATCGTTTCTGTACTTCTATGTTGAATTTGTTTTGTATTTCCATGTCGTTTCTCAATGTACATAGATCATATTTAGTTTCCTGTTAAATACTTGACTTTCTTTAAAGTTACCCTCAATGTCCCTGTAAGTAATCTGTGGTCAATATAACAATCAGCACTGGGATCTGTTTTTGCAATTGTTAACGCATTTCGAAACCTTCATCTGGTGTCTTATCCTGCTATCAGGACTCCTCCATGTCCATAATCTTCTATGGTGTTGTTTAAACAAGGTGTTTCCTACAATAATTTTCTGCTCTTTTGTCCACTCTACAAGTCTGTATCCTCTTTCGTTTCTATCTCCCAAACAATTGTTTCCTACTGTGTATCTATCACCTTGATTTCCTACTTTTGCATTGAAGTCCCCTATTATGATGTTTATTTCTGAATTTTTACATTTCTTTAAAGCAGACCCTATGTCATTATAAAATTCTTCTACACTATCTTCACTGGATTCTCCTGTTGGGGCATATATATGAATATCGTTTATGCTAAAAGGTCTGCCACTTAATTTAACTAGCAGAACTCTGTCTGACACCGCCCAATATCCTTGAACAGATTTTAATGTTTGCCGATCCAAGATAATTGCTACCCATCTCTGTCGATCTTCTCCTCCAGAATAAATAATCTTAAAATTTTAATCTATCTTAATGCCTGCTCCTGTTCATCACGTTTCGCACATCCCCAAAATATTAATGTTCTCTCTTTCTATTTCTTCTTTGATGTTATCTAATTTTTCGTCGTCGTTTAACGTTTTAACGTCGTTTAACATCTCTTTTAATGTCTCTGTCCTTGTCTTGCAGTGATCTGTAGTTAGGCGAATTATAATGAACTAGGCACTATTAAAGAAGGTGTAAGGGGAGTTCATTAGAGATCCGTTCGTGCTGCACCGCGCGTAATGGCGTACGTTGAACATGATCATGTCATATTCATGTGATAAGTACTGACCAATTAATATTAAAGCACGTGCTTATCGTCCCATGATGCATAGGTTCTGTTTCTGACCGTTGAGAAAATGGTCGGGTTAATCCAAATCCGTCCAAAGAAGCTCAAAGAGCGGTGTTTCAGTTTCTTTCATTTGAAGGATGTCGACCAATGAACATTCATCTAAGAATGTAGACAGCATACGGTAACAAATGTGTGTCGAAGACAACAGTGACAGATTGGGCACGAATGTTTCGGAAAGGACGTCAGTTTACGACAGATCTTCGAAGCCGGGTCAAGCTCATATTGTTTCAACAGAAAAAAAAACCATCGCCAAAATTGATGGAGCAGTACAGATTAACCGTTGTCGAAGCATACTGTCGCTAGCGAAAAAAATTTGATGTGTCAATTGGACAATTCAAAAGGTCGTTCGTAAGACACTGCAATACCGGAAGGTGTGTTCACAGTGGGTACCACGGATGTTGACCGACCACCAAAAAGAGGAACGCATGGGATGGTGTTTGAACCACTTGCTGAGTCACAGAGTGAAGGGTGATGCATTTCTCTTCCGCATTGTGGCAGGCGATGAATCATGATGTCACCACTTTGAGCCTAGCAGCAAAAGAGAGAGAGAGAGAGAGAGAGAGAGAGAGAGAGAGAGAGAGAGAGAGAGAGAGAGAGAGAGAGAGAGAGAGAGAGAGAGAGAGAGAGAGAGAGAGAGAGCATGCAATGGAAGCATGCTGGATCACCAAAACACTAGACAAGCTGCAAAAAGCCATCAAGAATAAACGACCCGGCGTGCTTTTTTGCGGTGAGATTTTGTTGCACGACAATGCTCGTCCGCATGTCGCAAAGATTGTGCAGGAAGCATTAGCAAGGAAGAAGTGGAAAATTCTGCAACATCCAGCCTATAGTCCTGATTTGTGACCATGTGATTTTCATTTGTTCAGACCTCTAAAAAGCTCTCAAGGGGCAACGATTTCACACAGATGCAGACGTAATCTCATCTCATCTCATCATGTACCTCCTGTACCTTGCGGTGTTGAGGTGAAGTATAACTATCGTGAGAGTGCCCGATTATGGGCCTCATGTATCGATATTCCCATGGACTCTGTTATTCCCTGCGTCCATCGTTTACGTGGTCGGCCTCTTCCTCTGTTTCCATCTGGTCTGTACATCTTTGCTTGTTGTGGTATGCTGTTGACTGGTAACCTACTTGCATGGCCAAACCATTTGACTTGCTGCTTTCTAATAAAATCTAGTGCTGCTATAACCCCCACTTTAGTCCTGATTTCTTCATGTCCGATCTTATCTCTTCTTGATACGTTGAGTATTCTTCTCAGGAATCTCATTTCTGTTGCTGTGATTTTTCTTTTCTCTTTTTCTGTCATTGTCCAGGTTTGGCATTGGTAGCATAGAGTTGGTAGGAAGATTGTATTGTAAAGTGCTTTCTTTGTAGTTATTGATACATGTTTGTTCTTTAATATTGGTGCCATTTGTCCAATGAGTTGGTTTGCAGACGTAATGAACGCGGTAAACACTCGATTCAGTGAGAAACCACAATCCTTTTTTGCGGACGGCATTCGCCGCCTCCCTTAGCAATGGGATGCTTGCCTGAATGTCTACGGCGACTTCTTCTGACCAACCCGTGGTGCATAATTCATTCAAAATGAACGCTTTGTTTCATTCTACCACACCTGTTGTTTCTTTTATGCTTTTGAAATAAAGCCATTTAAACGGGGTTCAAATGAACGTCCCTAATAGTTTAACGTTGCTTTCCTTCATTGGCAGTGACCATACTGGTCGGTGACGCCAGCCATTGTCTCGTGAAGGAGATCCTCTGCCCACTGTCGCGAAACATGAGACCATAACCAACAACTATCTGTCGGCTGCCCTCAAAGTCTCATCCGCCACCTGCATGTACCGTCACGGAAAACATACTGACCAATAAAAATATGACATTTTCACGAGAAAAAGCGTTTTGGGGTGCTACATAGAATCTGTGCTTTTGTATGGATGTGAAGCGTGGACAATGACTAAACACGCTGAAAAACATCTAATGGCGGTGGAAATGTGATTTTGGAGGAAAATGCAAAGAATGCCATGGACATGCAGAAAAACCAATAACTAGTTCTACAAGAAACATATGGAAATCGAAAACTGATTAGAAAAATTAGACGTAGACAGTCAACATTTTTCGGTCACGTTATGGGAAGAAATAAATTTGAGAACTTGGTAACAATGGCAAGATCGAGGGGAAGAGAACAACGGGAGGGCAGAGAAGTAAATACCTGGATGGCTTGGCCAAGTGGTATGGTCGAGACTAGAACACTGACCTGATCCACGACTGGTGATCGACTGAAATGGAAAGACTTGACCGCCCACGCTTATCAGCATTGTAGATGATGATGATGATGATGATGATGATGATGATGATGATAGAGAGTACATCATCACTAGTACGTGAACAAATGCTTGTTATCATTTGGTGCTCGTGAGATGTTCTGTCTGATTCCAATGTGGAGGCAACAAAGCTTAAAGCTTAAAGACATGTTCAACGTACTGACACATTTTGTCTAGTGATAATGATGAAATATGGCCGTAAGATTTAAAAAGTCAGTTTCATATCCTTTACAGGACGTCGCAGTCAACCGATGTTACCAATATTTTCTCTCTCTCTCTCTCTCTCTCTCTCTCTCTCTCTCTCTCTCTCTCTCTCTCTCTCTCTCTCTCTCTCTCTCACTCTCTCTCTCTCTCTCTCTTTCTCTTTTTTGCTTATTTAGTATCTGTCATGCCGGCTTCGTGGCTTAGAGGTTATGACTTTTCTCCGTAATCTCGTATACTCTCGTGGGTTAACGTGATGACGGTAAGAATCAGCGGTGGTTCGAATCGCATCTATAACTTACGGGGTATGTGAGCCGGCCGCTCAGAAAGCAATGGCAAACTACTGAGCGTAATCTTGCCAAGAAATCAACATACAGCTGAAATATGCTGGTGTTGACAGCAATGTCCTGTAAAGGATATGCAAAAAAAAAAAAAAAAGTATCTGTCATCGTACAGCAGTGATTTCCTTAAGGTTAAAAGGTCAGCGCGAGTTGGTTGAGGCACTATGAAAATAATAAAGTTTGAGTGTTAAGGTTATTAAATCTAATGAGGAGAGAAGTTCGGTGGTGAGGTGAGGAAAACGTTTATGCTAATAAAATTCACTATGATGCATTCAAAAAGTAAAAATGTAAAGATTTTGTGGTTAGATTTGAACAATTATTTATAGATGACTAAAGTAAGATCAGCTGAGACATATAGAGAAATAAATAAATTGTTCACATAGAAGAGTGTAAAATGGTCCTGAATTTGAAGAAATATGAAGAAAAAAGACAATGTAATTGAAGTCATACTTGCCGTATGATAAAAAATTTACATCAATTAATTAAAGTGTTTTGCATAAAAAAGAACATTTAAAATGTCAAGCTTCACACTTAATAACTCACAGGCTCGCCACTGCTGCCATTTAGCAACGACAATATTATCATCAATATAAACAAAATCTTCAGTTGTTGTTTCAGTTGCAATTATTTATTAATCTAAGAGCAAACTGAGAAACAATCTCTCTGAAAATAAACCCGTATTGCTTGTCCGCCTCTTTGATTCCTGGCACTTGTTCAAATTAAACCCGTGTTGTTTCTCCGCTTGTTGCTAGGAACTCCTTAATTTCTGGCACTTGTTCAAATTTAACCTGTGTTGTTTCTCCGCTTGTTGCTAGGAACTCTTTGATTCCTGGCACTTGTTCAAATTACACCCGTGTTGTTTCTCCGCTTGTTGCTAGGAACTCTTTGATTCCTGGCACTTGTTCAAATTAAACCCGTGTTGTTTCTCCGCTTGTTGCTAGGAACTCCTTGATTTCTGGCACTTGTTCAAATTAAATCCGTGTTGTTTCTCCGCTTGTTGCTAGGGACTCTTTGATTCCTGGCACTTGTTCAAATTAAACCCGTGTTGTTTCTCCGCTTGTTGCTAGGAACTCCTTGATTTCTGGCACTTGTTCAAATTTAACCAGTGTTGTTTCTCCGCTTGTTGCTAGGAACTCTTTGATTCCTGGCACTTGTTCAAATTTAACCTGTGTTGTTTCTCCGCTTGTTGCTAGGAACTCTTTGATTCCTGGCACTTTTTCAAATTAAACCCGTGTTGTTTCTCCGCTTGTTGCTAGGAACTCTTTGATTCATGGTACTTGTTCAAATTAAACCCGTGTTGTTTCTCCGCTTGTTGCTAGGGACTCTTTGATTCCTGGCACTTGTTCAAATTAAACCCGTGTTGTTTCTCCGCTTGTTGCTAGGAACTCCTTGATTTCTGGCACTTGTTCAAATTAAATCCGTGTTGTTTCTCCGCTTGTTGCTAGGGACTCTTTGATTCCTGGCACTTGTTCAAATTAAACCCGTGTTGTTTCTCCGCTTGTTGCTAGGAACTCCTTGATTTCTGGCACTTGTTCAAATTTAACCAGTGTTGTTTCTCCGCTTGTTGCTAGGAACTCTTTGATTCCTGGCACTTGTTCAAATTTAACCTGTGTTGTTTCTCCGCTTGTTGCTAGGAACTCTTTGATTCCTGGCACTTTTTCAAATTAAACCCGTGTTGTTTCTCCGCTTGTTGCTAGGAACTCTTTGATTCATGGTACTTGTTCAAATTAAACCCGTGTTGTTTCTCCGCTTGTTACTAGGAACTCCTTGATTTCTGGCACTTGTTCAAATTAAACCCGTGTTGTTTCTCCGCTTGTTGCTAGGAACTCTTTGATTCCTGGCACTTGCTCAATTTTCTCTCGGTGATTCAAAATCTCAGGATATTTCTGCAGCAGATCAGCATTTCTCCGGAACAAAGACGACGTTGAGTCATATAAGACAAGATCTGCCAGGCTTAACTGCAGAAGAAAACAAATGGTGAGATCATAGTGGAACCCTTCGCAATCAATAAAATGAAGATTTAAATAAGTATAACACGAGCTGTAATTTAAAATGGTATTCCAACAAGCTACATGACAAAGAGCTGTGAGATATGCACGTACGCGCATACTCACACAAACATAATCTCATCTACACTAGATTACAGATCAATGAAGTGAGATGACAACCTCCAATTCTTGTTACTGCTTGTCTCAGTATCCTTACATTATCTTTCCCTAATTCTGCTACAATTTTCTTTCCTAACTTTCTGATCATTTCCTTCCCTAAGTTTTTATTATTTATTCTCTGACTTCTTTACCATTTCCTTTCCTACTTCTTCTTCTTCTTCAGCTTTCCGAGCCATTGAGGTTCTTTGCTGCAAATACAATCCGTCTCCATTCGTCTCTCTGGTGGACCTTCTCTTGCCAGTCGTTGATTCCAAGTGCTTGTAGGTCTGTACATGTATTATCTCTCCACCGTCTTCTTGGTCTACCTCCTTTCCTGCAGTTGTTGTTATTTCCTTTCTTAACTTTGCTACCTTTTCCTGTTGTCATTTCCTTCCTTAACTTTACTACCTTTTCCCGCTGTCTTCCGTTTCTTAACTTTTCTACCTTTTCCTGTTGTCATTCCGTTCCTTAAATTTGCTACCTTTTCCTGTTGTCATTCCCTTTATTAACTTTGCTACAGTTTCCTTTCTTAATTTAGTTATCATATATTTCCTAACAATATTTTCTTCTCTAACACTGCAGCCATTTCCTTCTGTAACTTAATGATCACATACTTCCTAACTTTGTTACTATTGTCTTCCCTAACTTGATATCATTTCCTTCATTAAATGTGATACCATTTTCTTCACACTATATGTCCCGTTTTTGCTTTTGTTTTTAAATGTGTCACAATTTCCTTCTGTAACGTAAGAGTTATTTTAGTTACTCATTTTATCGATTCAACAACTTGGCTTTGAACTGCTTTCTACTCAACAAGTTAATAATAGAACCCTTTTCTAAACGCCGAAGCTTACTGTGTATATGCCAGACTAACTGACAATCGATGGATGATCTCGCTGTCTGTACTCCCAAGAACGATTCCCGGTAACTATTTTAGACCTTCCCGCCTTGGTGGACAATCGAACATTTGCTGACAGGGCCGACAGGTAAGTGTGCTAGCCACTGCGCTATGGTGACTCCCTAACGATTGGTTAGTAAGTGGTAGTTAAAGTTAGTTGCATATCCTTTATAGGACGTAGCAGTCAACTCCAGGATTATGGGCTATTTGTGATTTCTGAGAAAGTTTATGTTCAGTCGTTTGCCACTGCTTTCTGAACGACCGGCACTCATACCATTGTATGGACACCATACGCCCGCATCTGTGTTTCGAATACGGTATTCGGGATTACGAATTGCATTAGTTACCCCTACGCCACAGAGCCGGCAGTGATAGTATATAGGACCTATGTGACACATCTTGAGGTGCACTTGGCATATGGTGCTAGCCCCGTAGTTTTATAGACAAATCAACACTCGAAAGGTGATGTGGAAAATATTACGTCGACCGCCTTAACTCCCCAAGACATATTCCTGGTACTCTCTTAAAGCTGGGCTGATCCGGGAGCTCTGGTCAACATTACAAATCCGCATAGCAATAGAAAGTTAAAAGTTAGTTTCATGTCCTTTACATGACGTCGCAGTCAGCACCAGCATTTTGTTTTTTATTTGCTGTTGTGATCTCTTGGCAAGTTTACGTTCAGTAGAGTGCCATTGCTTTCTGAACGACCGGCAACCATACCATTTCGTAACAAAATACAAAAAACGCAAAACTGTTATAACAATAGGAGCTACAGATAAATGTAAACGTGGCAATGATATGTTGGCAGTTAAACATTTGTTGCATAAGTATCCAAAATAATCAACACAAAGAAGGAACTTTTGTTTTCTGGTAACTTCATTTAAGGACACACTGGAGAAGTCAACAACCTCAAGTTGACCTCTGCTGTTTATAAGTATTTAGGTTTACGTTTTAACTATTGCGGAAACAAAAACGAATGCATATTGCCGGTTTTGTATTCTGTGGAAGTCAAGATTAATTAAAGTTAGCACTGCATTAGAATATTCAGTTCTAATGTAAAATCAGCCGGTCTCTCTGGCGGGCGAAGGCTTTAACGACTTTCTCCGTAATCCCACGTGTGGAACACAGCTGTGCTAGATTCGGTAGCGGATCACGTCGTGTTGGTTACCTACTGGGGTATGTGAGCCGGTCGCTCAGAATGGTCGCAATGTCAAACTACTGAGCGTAATATTGCCAAGAACATCAACAGCAGATGAAAAATGCTGGTGTTGACTGCAACGTCCTGTAAGGGATATGCATCTTTAAAAAAAATGTAAAATCAGTACAAATGTATTGATAATAGACATTGAGATAAAGGAAAACGATGACAAATACATTACACATATTAACTAATTAGTACGTGCGCAAAATCCAAGGAATAAAATGGTTAGACAAAATCACTATTGTCAGCTCGTAGAGTGAATTAGATACATTCCGATGGACGGAGCGGTGAAGAAAAGACGCTGGCACTGGATAAGCCATCCATTGAGAAAACCCTAGAATAGTATAGCTAGAAAAGCCTTATTCTGAAATCCATAGCGCTTAAGGAATAGAGGAAGACCTGAACACTCATGGAGAAGAGAAGTATGAACATACATGTACAATATAGATAGGACATGGGCAGAGCTGCATGGGATAGCTAAAGATAGGGAAGCTTGGGGTGGGTTGAATGAAGGCCTATCCCCAATGAATAGGTTATAAAGGGTGAACGAATAATAAGAATAGAATAAAAACCATAATTGATAGTATGAACTAGACTTCAGGTCAAGCACAACAAGATGCTTCCGGTCGTCAAAAACTACCTCCCCACTCCAATCCCCTTTTCCACATGTTTCTGTCCCTTTACCCACTTCACACTCTCAGGAAGGAGGAGGGGAGAGGCTGCCCTGGTAATGATTCCCATGCGGTTTTCTCCTATCTCGAGTTCGCACATCCACCTTCGAGACGCTATGTTTGTTCACATATCACACAGAAACAGTGCTGCATGATCCTACCCACCAGTCATCCCGCCCTAGAGAAGGGGAATATGGTGCATCTGTCAACATTATAACTGCACTTTCCATTCGACTGCCAGAAAACTTCCATTCCCCCTGCCATTTTGCCCATGTCGTCTTCCCCACCTCGGTGACTCATAGTGACTCAACAATTTGTAGGAATAGCAACCATAACAAATGAAAATACTTGAAATGAAGTTATGAAAACATTTAAAATAGTAAACAGGTATAGAATAAAGCTGTAATTATATAAAAGATTCTTGTAATGTCGTGACCTAGTATATCAATAATGCCATGACGCCATGCCATTAAATCATTTTTACTTGTTATAATTAATATCTATAACAACACAGACTGCGGCGAATTAATTGAAATAATGCAAGAAATAATTTTAAAATAAAATATAGCTATACTGCCTGTCATTTTCAACTGGTGAGCCCGAGTTAAAAACACATAAACAGACGGTTTTAGAGCATCCTCAAACCTTAAACAAGAGACCTGAATAAATAGCTTTTCATGCGTCATTTTTGGGAAACAAAGTCAGGGACAACGTGAGTATATGTTTTTAGCCTCTTAGTTCTACATCGAAGCCTTTCGGCCCTATGTGATCCACAGGAGCGCTATGAATCTGGTCGGTTTTGTCGCAGTGTCATACAATAAAGATGGTAATTCAACTTTCGTCTTTGAAATATTAAATTTATATCATCTCCATCAGTCGTAAAAGCCAGCGCGCACAAAGACTCCCAAGCGCGCCCGCACACACATAGCTCGTGGTTTAAAACTCAAATTATGCCTTGTTTGTTTGTACTATGAACTGAATAATTTTCAGCGACATTTTGTCTAACACCGCGGAAAACGGTGTCAGTGTCGCGTTTATTCTAGGCCGTTCCCTGCAGCAGCCTGTCAATGACAGTTTTGCTAATGGAACAGCGAAGCATGGTAGCACGCATCATTACATTGTGCGGTATTGCATTCTGGTGTATTACATTGTGCTGCATTACACTGAGTTGTATTACATCGTGGCCGAAACTGGTAAATTTATAAAACATATGGATAGTAACATAGCATCGTATTCAGCAATAAAAGGTTGTTGTATATCCTTTACAGGACGTCACAATCAACCCCAGCATTTTTGTCTGTTTGTAATTTCTTGACAAAGTTTATGTTCAGTAGTTTGCTATTGATTTCTGAACCACCGGCATTCATACTATTGTATGAAAACCAATGCAAGGTGGTCTGCTACCAAATTGCCAAAAAGAAGACGATATATGATACAAAACTAGCCCCCCCCCCCCCCCCCCCACACACACACACACACGCACGCACGCACACAGAGAGAAAGAGAGAGAGAGAGAGAGAGAGAGAGAGAACGAGAGAGAGAGAGGGAGGATTACAGACAGACAGAAAAAAAAACACAATAGAGTCATCAATTATGTACATGTCGACGCAATTATAGTTAAACGGATTTGAATCCAGCGTTTTTCTACTGTCATGCATTGAACGGATAAGGATGAATAAAAGTAGAGCCGCAGTTGCAAAACAATGTACTCGTACGTACGTTAGATTTGGATAAATATTCACAATACTAGCTTCCGTAGACCAGTTGTTTAAGGTTGTTTTCTATATATTTTGGGCTAGAAATATGTGCTACTTCATGCAACTTGAATGGCCACGCTGATCTCAGAGCACTTTTTCATTCACTTAGAGACGCTGCGACGTGGAGCTGTGAGGTACCGGAGCAAATCCTACACTATTGCAGAACATTTAACAGACAGGGGGTGGAAATTTGGCCCACAGAAGTAACGTCTGTGGATGTGTGCAGAAGGTCTCCATCGTTCCCTTATGCCAAACATAGCATACTCAGACAAGGCATAGAAAGAATTGATTTCTGAAGAAGAAGAATAACAAAGGGGGGAGGAGGAGGAGGAGGAGGAGGAGGAGGAGGAGGAAGAAGAAAAGGAGGTGCAGGAGAAGGAGGAGAGGAAGGAGGAGGAGGAGCAGCAGCAGCAGCAGAAGCAAAATAAGAAGAAGAAGAAGAAGAAGAAGAAGAAGAAGAAGAAGAAGAAGAAGAGGAAGAAGAAGAAGAAGAAGAAGAAGAAGAAGAAGAAGAAGAAGAAGAAGCCTTGCAAATACACAGGAATCAAACATGACACATACGTGACTGAACACCTCTGAAGTCGGAGTGGTTTGCCTGATGGCGAGGGACACTGTTAATAGGGACAGCTAATCCACACGCAAAATTCAGTCCAGCAATACTGGAAGTAGTGTGTATTGACTACGCTTGAGTTCAAATCGAGCGAGCGCAAACATGACTGAACATACCTTATCTCCAACGGCGAATCCTGACCCATTTTCCCGGAGAAATTTGCTGAAGTAACCTAGGTAACGTGGGTAGACATTCTCAATCACGTGTTTTTCTCTCTCCGCCTGAAATAAAAAAAATAAATAAAAAAAAGTACATTTTAAATATTTTTATTTCTGACTTCTGTTACTGTCCGTGTCGCTAATCTCATCCAGAAAGTGTGATCTTCCAGTCGTTGTTATTTGTATAAATGTTCGCATGAGATTAAGGTTTTCGAATTCAAATGCTTCAGAAAACATATTCGCATGTCGTATCATACCGAGCGACACAGGCTGTCATGATCCTTCACAAGTATCTGTTGTGTGTTATTGATGAGTTCGACGATTGATCGTCTGAGGAAAATAATAAATATATAAACTAGCAGCCTAGAGCCATTCATGTGAATAGTGGAACGTGGAAAACTTGCTTGACTTGGGCATGCTACTTGTCATGATTCATTGTGGAAAAGCCAACTGGCTATGCTATGTTATTTACTACCATTCATAGTCGAAAAGTTGCCTTGTTCGACCATGCTGCACGCGACATGGAAGCACACCGCTTAATGTTGATTTTCACAAAGTTCGTAATATCTACATTCCTTCATGCCATGATGTCGAATTGTCCAGCATCTTCTCTCTTGGCCTCCCATTGTCTGTCTTCCCCCCCCCCCCCCCCTAATGTTTCCTCTTCTCGTGCATGCTCACAGAATGTGGAGTAATCAGTTCTCTGTGGAGTTATCATCTTTCAAGGTATCCTCATTGCTCTTTCTGTCTACGAGTCTGCTCCTTGGCGAAGGTGTTCCGGACGCAGTTCGTAATCCCGCATACCCGCGTTCTAAACACAGCTGTGGTTTTTTTTTATTAAATGGTATTTGTGCAGGTCGTTCAGAAAGCACTGGCAAACTACTGAACGTAAACTGCCAAGGAATCACGAACAGAAAAAATATGGGGTTGATTGCTACGTCCTGTAAAGGACAACAATTGCTGTAACTTTAATCTGTTCACGGTGTTCTCATAATTCTTCTATAAAATCATATCTTCGCAGTTTCCACATAATTCCTCACACGTTTGCTAATTGTCCATGATTCGCTTCCATACATCAGGATTCCCTCAATATAGCTCTTAAAACTATTTTCCCCACCTCGATTGAGAAAGATAAAATGCAGTCTGCCTGCCTGCCTGCCTGCCTGCCTGCCTGCCTGCCTGTCTGTCTGTCTGTCTGTCTGTCTGTCTGTCTGTCTGTCTGTCTGTCTTCATCTTGTGAAATGATGTCATTGCTTAGTCTAGTATACGCTTTCCTTAACACATCTTCCTGTTATTCCATCCAGCATGTGCCATGCCGGTAAGCGTGGGCGGTCATGATTCGCCATTTCACTCGATCACCAAAGTCGTGGATCCGTTCAGTGTTCCTGTCTCGACCATGCCACGTTGTCAAGCCATCCAGGTATTTACTTCTCTGCCTTTCCATTGTTCTCTTCCCCTCGATCTTGCCAGTTGTCATCAAGTTCTCTAATTTATCATAATATGCCTAAAAAAGTTTGACTGTCTACGTCTAATTTTTCTAATCAGTTTACGATTTTCATTTGTTTCTTGTGGGACTTGGTCATTGGTTTTTCTGTCTGTCCACGGTATTCTTTGCATTCTCCTCAGAAACCACATTTCCACAGCCATCAGATGTTTGTCAGCTTGACTGCTCATTGTCCAAGTTTCACATCCATACAAAAGAACAGGCTCTATGAAGCACCTCAACACTCTTTTTCTCGTAGCAATTGATATCCTTTTATTGGTCAGTATGTTTTTCATCTTGCAAATGGCTACCTTCGCCATGGCGATTCTTGTTATTAAAGTACTCAAATACTTAGATACATTGACAGTTGAGATCATTGAAAATAAAATTCCTAGAATTAAACGACACGCAACTAACTTAATATGCATGATATAGCTGTTATGACACACGTTCAAACAGCATTATGCGATAATGTTAACGTAGTCCTCTATTTGCTTCGTGTCTTTCAGTTTGACGATCCACTAAGAATCGTGGCGTATGTTGCCCCAGTTCCCTTTAATCATTCCTTACACTCCATTTACAAAAGATGCTTCGGTGTTTTCTTGAAAGTCCCACTAATCCTTGTTTTTTTTCCGATTTAATTAGCTAATACTTTCTCCCTCTCTCCCAGACTCAGTCTGTCCCAGTCATCTTAATTCGTTTAAACTTCGTGATGTTAATAATTCATTGGTCTTTGAACAGTTTCATCGGCGTCTGTCCGTTGTTATCCACCGTCAATTTGTTTTCATCTATTTTTAACTTTCAAAGGCCAGAGCGCTCTGGAATGGTAATGGGAAAGAAGTAATTGTGGCTATTACTTTTCATACCCTTTCTGTTTGGTTTTCCCCTTAGTTATACTTATTGATTGGTTGTTGTATAACCATGCATTGTATCACACATTTCTGTCTGTCTGTCTGTCTGTCTGTCTGTCTGTCTGTCTGTCTGTCTGTCGGTCGGTCGGTCGGTCGGTCGGTCGGTCGGTCGGTCGGTCGGTCGGTCGGACGGTCGGTCGGTCGGTCGGTCGGTCGGTCTGTCTGTCTGTCTGTCTGTCTGTCTGTCTGTCTGTCTGTCTGTCTGTCTGTCTGTCTGTCTGTCTGTCTGTCTGTCTGTATTTCACAAGACAGTTCCAACAGCATTCATTAAAGTGCCATTGTTCACGCCGTGCGGTGTATTGTGCATGTAGAGTTAACCCCATATGTGAGTAGACTAACCACCAGCTGATGGATTATATGGTCAATACCATACCAGTTGCCTTTACTTCGAATAGTATTTCTTGGTACCCGTCTCGATGGAGATTCAAACACACGACTACTGGGTCAGCAGGGGACAACTTTCTTTACTGCACCTTTTTAGCGGGATCACTGTCACGTGGTCCGTGATGGGACTCTCTGGATAAATCTTCACTCAACTGTACTAGCTGGTCGATCTCCAGGCCCTGGATGTTGTTGGATCCATATAGGCCTGTTGTACAACAAAAGTAAAAATAATAATATACAACATGCAAATGTAATATATATATATATATATATATATAGCTCATATGGCCGAAAACCAGCTTCCAGCAGCTGTTAATGGACAATGTCCCATCGAACTCCTCTTGTGAACTTAACAGTTATGATGGCAAAATAACAAGCCTCTTTCTCACAGCGAAAACAACTCCATTTATCCAGCCTATAGACCAGGACATAATTGAAAATATGAAGCGACGTTACATAAAAGCTTTTATCGAAGGCTTGCATATATCTGATGATGTGAAATTACGTTACTGAATATATGTATTAAGATATTTCTGTTAATCGTTTATTCGGTTATCCACTACCACAGCCATGGTCCGGACGGTGACGGTTTAATCGAAGTTTTACTGTACACACACACACACACACATACACACACACACATACACATACCGTGATAATGTGTTCTGCTGATAAGCATGAGTGGTGATGTTTCGCCATTTCACACGATCACCAGAGTCGTGGATCAGCTCTGAGTTGTTTCTCGACCATGCCATGTGACAAAGCCATACATATATTTGCTTCTCTGTTTACCTCTTGTACTTTCCTCTTCAATCATATCAGTTGTCACCAAGTTCCCAAGTTTATTTCTTCTCATAACGTGCCCAAACATTTTCATAACGTGTCCCAATATTGTGACTGTCTACGTCTATTGTCTCTAATCAGTTACGGATTTAAAGTAATTCTTATATATATATATATATATATATATATATATATATATATATATATATATATATATATATATATATATATATATATATATATATATATATATATATATATATATATATATATATATATGTGTGTGTATGTGTGTGTGTGTGTGTGTGTGTTTGTGTGTGTGTGGGAAGAGAGAGAGAGAGAGAGAGAGAGAGAGAGAGAGAGAGAGAGAGAGAGAGAGAGAGAGAGAGAGAGAGAGAGAGAGAGAGAGAGGAACAGAAATAGAGGATGTATGTGAATAGTTCACCCGCCTAAACTTAATTACAATAAATTATTTAAGCAAGTTAATGAAAAGATAGCAAAAGTAACAAAGTTATTTATATCCACACCTCAGCTACCATATGGATTATTACAAATAAAACACCATACATGCACACACACACACACAAAAATGATGGACGGGTAAACATACGTATCGTAGTGGTTTGACTTTAAAAAACACATCAGTAAACATATTAATAATAGAATATCTGAAATAAACATAGACACATTATATGTCAAGTATAATCCCGGGTCTTAATCTTTAAAAACAAATAATTTCGAAAACGTGTATGGCTAAACTTCATACTTATAAAAAGTGTTGACGTTTCCCTCCTTAACATAAACCTGGCATAGTCAGTAATTAAGGAAAGAAGAGAACTTCTTATACGCCTTGGTGTCACAAGACGGCCAGTAGGCCCTGTCCTCATGTATTATCCTGATACGGGGAACCACCATGCAATTTTTAGTCGGGGAGGCCCTGTGGGAACCCTCTCTTCTGTATCCTTCTCACGATTCCCAGAAATTAAGTTTTAGGTGTCTCTTATGCACCCTACGGTATCTGAACTTGATCAACATGTATTTCACGTGGATGGGGGTTGTAAACTCCAAGAAAGTTGTGTTGCACGGAAGGTTGAACTTCTGTACTTCTCCGAGATGTAGTACGAGAAGGGAGTTCGCCCATTCGACCGGCAGCCGAGCAGTTCACTTCTTGCGGTTGAAGCGACATCTCTGTGCTAAGCCAGCCTGTCTAGAAGGGAGTCAAAGATCCCCGACAGTTAACCATGGTCAGATCCAGGTGTTGTGTTGAAGTAATAAGGTAAATTGGTTTTCTAGTATTTCCTAGAAGCGGTCGGCCGAATAATACAATTGTCAACTCAAACAGAGTCCGCGGTTCGTGTGTCGAGAAAAGGGCAAGTCTTGCATATTAATGAGGTGTTGTTGATTTCCGGATGTGGGTGCGTCGGACAATATCAGCTGTCTTTAAACCACTATTAAAACACTTAATTAGCGATAACTGATATCCGTTAGCGAAGAACTAAGGTCGTTAACCTTCCCGCCACATTCTCCTCTGTTGTAGGAATATACGCAAGACATATCTACCTGAAGTAATTGGTTAGGTAGAAGGTTCTGTGGCGCAGCTGCGCAGACAATTGTTATTTTGTGGTTACGTATGGCATGGAAGATAATGGTTCAATTCTACCATTCTGTTTCAAGAGAGTGGGAAGAGAAGTTCGACGGTGTTAATGTATTGTACAGTGGTGAAAACGGTGTTGGAAAGAAAGGATAATTTTTCAATAATATAAAAAACGGAGGATAATACGGTAACCCTAACTTGAGGGAAGCAGTGAACGATTATACTGCGGTTGCTGGGAAAGAGCATTGACCTGGTCGCATCTATAATCTACACTATCGTCAGATAGCGAGTATGCTCAAAACACTGTTCCATAAAGTTCCCTGACAATTCTACCCTGTACTATAGTCTGATGTTTAATAATTGAGCGAACACTAATTATGAACAACAGAGGAGTATTTTCTTTCACCACCATGGTGGAACAGATGGAATTTCGGAAAAGGGACGCACAATGCGTTCCCAGTATGATAATTATGATCCAAGAGGACCAGTGTAACCGCTCAATATATGATCACGCCGTTAGGAAGGGGGGTGGGGGTGGGACACGGAACAGGTAGGGATATTTACCTTCTACACAGGGAAAGACACCATGTACACACATACCACTATTTACCTTCTACATGAGGGAAGAAACCATGTACGCATACCACTCTTTACCTTCTACCTAAGAGGGGAGAGAATCAATTACGCACACACCACGCATATTCTTAAAGGGGAAGAAGATAATTGTCATATTAAATGTTTTCTCTACTAGCTGGGAATGAGAACCCGGAAGGAAAAGAACTTTGGTGACGGAATTAAGATGGATTGTCAGGGAAGACGAATATCCCCTTCGAATGACCGCTAAGCCTGAAATCAGTAAAGTCTCTTGTAAATTAAGTAGATGAATATCTTCTAATAGGGTGAATGAAGAGAGAGAGAGAGAGAGAGAGAGAGAGAGAGAGAGAGAGAGAGAGAGAGAGAGAGAGAGAGAGAGAGAGAGAGAGAGAGAGAGAGAGAGAGAGAGAATGAGTATTGTATAAAAGGGTTCCGATTGTCACTTTTGCTGCGATGACTGGACCTGTACAAGCTGAGACCTAGGTCTTTCAAGACAACGCTGATCAAGGGGCGGTCTGTCAGATGATGGTCTAGTTCACTCGAGTCTCTCTCTCTCTCTCTCTCTCTCTCTCTCTCTCTCTCTCTCTCTCTCTCTCTCTCTCTCTGCAGAATAGGTTCAGGTAGATTATAGGTAACATGTCTATCGAATGCTGAGGGCTTGTCGGCCCCGTTCATTTGTCATGTATAAATGTGTTGGTATGGGGTTCTTTCACCAGATTATCTACTTGCAGGATCATCCTTCGTGTGGTTACTTATTAAGAAGTCTATGGCGGGTATGAGAAGGTGGAGCAGGGCGAGCAACGGAAACCAGTGACCATACAGCATCCCCTGTGTTGGATCATCTCACTGGACTCCGGCGTGTGAAATCTCTTCATCAAAATTACCGCAAGGTCTGAAGAACCCTCCACAGAGCTGCTACTCACTATCACATCTGAAGTGTTACGCCCGAAGTATGGCTGATACATTGCTACCATGCCACGATTATGCCGAAGGTTACATGATCATGTACTCTATGTGCAGCTAAGCTTCAAAGTGATTGTTCCTTATAGAGGTTGTTGTTGTTTTTTAAACGACACCGCGAACCAGTGGTTGTCCCGAAATAAGAATATTTCGTTAGTATGAAGGCTACCATCTTCATTCAGTCCACCGTGGCTACAACCAGAGGTCTGAACTGTTTCTATTGTGAAAGCTACCGTCTTCAGTCAGTCCCCCGTGTCTACAACTGGATGTCTGAATATTTTGCCAGAGGGAAAGCTACCATCTTCAGTCAGTCTAAGGGGTCTACAACTATCGGAAGGAGGATCCTAGTAGATCGGGTGAGCCAACCACAATTACCAGACGTACTGACAGAGACGGAGTACTCCCGGTGATGATACCACCGATCGGGCGACCTGAATCATGAGGTGATGATCCTACTTTGTCTATCTAGCGTCTATACCACTTCCTTCATCTAACCCTGTCTTCTCCTGTACTATTAGGTTAGTTAGTTAGTTAGTTAGTTAGTCGCGGTTCCAACTTCACGGTATTAGGTTATGTTATGTTGATTGATTGTTACAACGACTTTACTAGATTTGGGTTGTGTCTTCTGGAACGAGCCCATAGAGAAGAGCGTCCCTAGGTAGAGTGAGTGAGTGAAAGCAGAGTCCATGGGCCTGAGGTGTCAGAGGACCAACTGCTCTCTTGTTTGGCCAGAATTCGTTCTTAAGTATAAAGTGTACCCATATCCCAGCCTACCCCACGGGTTACAGTAAACTTGGGAGGTACTGGCTATATTGTGATACTTTCATATTGAGTGTATTTGTAACAACTGTGCAGTGTTTACATATATTACTGGTCCAAGTTTTGTATTCACCCTCTGGAAAGTTCATGCAACATAACAGTCGAGTACAAAACTTGGACCGGCAATATTTTCAAACACTGCAGTCATTAAAAGTACACCCTATATTTGTATAGACCAATCGGCACTCTATGGGTGATGTGGTCAATTTGAGACTGGCCGCCTTTACTTCAAATGACCTTTCCTGGTGCCCATTTAAGACTGAGTGGTCTTAGGAGGCCAAGTATATGTTTAAAATATCTGCCTTCTTGGATTCGTGCCTTTGACCACCAGGCCAGCAAGCAAGCATGCTAGCCTCTGTGCAACCACCGCTTCCTAGACAGCACATGACGTCTTTTTAACGTCTTATCAATGTAATCTTTTAACTCTATATAACTAACATAACTGCAACATTGACTCATTCTGTTTCATCCATTTGTCACTTTCGAGTAATACATGTTTGAGTCTGAAAAAGTCATCGTGACATCAGCAAGGCACAACAAGAGTTAAAAATAACAGATTTTAGTGTAATTATAGGTGAAAGTGAAATGTCACGAGAAACTCGACAAACGAAATTGTGATATTTGGATGTTAAATTGTGATGTTGTTTATGACAGATTAATAGCGAGAATTAATTGCATCGAGTATTACCCCATCTTTGTTGGTCATGATTGAAGATTAATAACTAGAGTATCTATCTAATTGCATCGGGTATTACTCCATCTGGGTTGCTCATGATTAAGGATTAATAGCGAGAGCATCAACTTAATTTCATTGGGTTTTACCCCATCTGGGTTGGCCATTCTTCACAAAACGCAAACCGCCTGTCGAGAGAATGTATATAGTGTACAAACTCTATTGTTCCAGCAATGACTTTAAGGAGTCTCCTGAGAAATATTGCACCCGTGGTCTGAACGATGCAGTCCGAAAACGACATTATAACCACTAGAGTTGGAGATAGACGGCTAGACATCCTCCTCCCCACAGTTCTGTGGATGAATTCCGACACTTCTGTTGTCCAGTGTTTTTTTCCCCCCGGTTTGTTTTGTTAATTGACAAAGACTACTCGACACGTCCATTTTTGTATCTGTTTCTTTCATTTGTTGAGCAGCCCAGTCGCATTTCACATTAATTTTCTCCTGACACTAACTCTGCTCTTTTCGTTGGTTAAAATAGCGCTGGCGTCATGTGTCCTATACATTTCAATGCTGGTAAAGTGGTTATTTACTTTACATATAATATTTGTTTGGGATAGAAGGCTTCAGGACAAGCACATCGTGTAGGAATTAGCCAGCAAACAAACGGTGAGCTGATTGGTTAGCATATGCTGAAAGACGCTATCAAGCAAGTACAGCATATACTCTGGCTTCGTGTTCGTTTTCGTGTTATTGTTGTTGTTGTTGTTGTTGTTGTTCTTCTTCTTCTTCTTCTTCTTCTTCTTCTTCTTCTTCTTCTTCTTCTTCTTCTTCTTCTTCTTCTTCTTCTTCTTCTTCTTCCCCATAACTACATGGTGTAATCGGTTCGATATCACAAACCTTATTCGAGACTATTAATCCAGTGTGTTGGAGTACCGTGATATTCGCTCTTATCATAATGAGAATGGTGATATGCACCAGTACAAGCAAACAATTAAACTAATTCTTTTTCGGCCTCTTTAGTCATCTAAAACAATAAGAGCAAATTATTTGATGCGTGGACGCCTACGCTAGAATAATCGATATCTCAAACAATAATAGTCTGTGGTAATGTATTTTCTATTATGAGATTGCAACACCCATAGTATCAAAGTAAACTGCTGACGCAAATGATGTCACTGAGATATGTAACTGTAAATAAGGACAGAACAAAATATGAGCAGACGCCAGACAACAGACGTAATCATTGAATAATTAATTTCCGTTTTTTTTTTTTTTCGACTGCATTCTTATTTTCAGGTTTACGGTTAACATAATTGTATAGAATGTCCAGTCTAATATTACATATATTCTTGGATATTTATGTTAGCACAAATCAGTCTATATCCATTTCGCATTAAGTTTGTATGCATCTGAGTGTGAATAATATGTGTGATCTATCGAGTATGTGTCTTTCTGTCTCGTGTATATTGTTTTGCTAAATACATGATAAATAAACACACGCAGATATAAAAACACATGAAAACATACATTTCCACACAACTAACTAAATTGTTGCGTATCCCTTACGGGACGTTGCAATCAACACCAGCATTTTTCAGCTGCTGTTGATGTACTAGGTAAGTGTTACGTTCAGTAGTTTGCGCTTGCTTTCTGAACGACCGGCTCCCATATCAGCACGTAATAACACAACGCGACACGGTCTTCCACACAAACAAATACAAATAAATACACAAAAAACACCTACAGAGAAAGATAAGCACGCAGACAGACAAATTCACATAGACAAACACCCAGACAGACACTCACACAGACATAGATACAAAAACATACACTCAGACATACACACAGACACGCATATAAATACATACACGCAGAAAGAAACACAAATATACAGACAGATAGACAGGCACATACACCTACCTACATACCTACCTACCTACCCACATACAGACAGACAGACAGACAGACATACCGTCAGATTACCAGCAGCGTCGCTGGTTGTGTTTACTTTACAACAAGTTGGCTGTTCGTCTAGGACAGTAACGACTATATTGGCATTGCTCGCTACACACTTCACTTATCTAGGACACATCCATTGACGAGGCGTTAGGTCAACATCTTGTCTCTGACAGACAGTTCCTGCCACAGCTGAGATCAAGGAAGTTGCCATAGCGACGTGGTAAGCTCGCTTGGCTAACTGTCTGTAGGTCAAGTGTTCGAATCTCATTCGAGGTGTTAGTTAGTCGTTAGTTAGTTGCGTGGCCTGTGCAGGAAGTTTCAAATAATCCCTGCCCTATCGGTTGTTTGTGATTTACTAAGCAAGTTTGAGCTCAGTAGTGTGACATTGCTTATTGAACAAGAAGTACACATTTAAGCCTAAACGGAGTGGTCTGTGGACGAAAAAACAATAACTCGCGACAAAAGAGAAAGTTCAAGAGCATTAACCCTCTCAGCCACTACCTCTGGGAACACTTAGCGGAGTGTCATTAGGGGCGTCGATGTACATTTGCTCCTTCAACCAGGCGCTGTCGTTATTTGGCGGTAGCATTTTCGAATCTCGGTGTAGCCTCACCCTTACATTTTTATAGTCTATTGTGTCATCCGCCGGTCTCTCTGGCCGAGGGGTTACAACACTTTCTCCGTAATCCCGTTTATCACGCAGAGTCTCGTAGCGGGCGAGAACTGGGAAGGTTCGACCCCCGCTGGTGACTTGCAGGATAACTGAGCCGGCCGCTCAGAAAGCAATGGCAAACTACTGAGCGTAATCTTGCCAAGAAATAAACATACAGCTGAAAGATGCTGATGTTGACAGCGATGTCCTGTAAAGGATATGCACACACACACACAAAAAACAATTGTGTCATCCAATCTCTGTTTCTCTCGTCTACTTCAAAAAGCGCCCATGAACATCGGTGAATTGATCTATCAGTTAACTTTCTCTGCTGACGGCGATGTAGTCGGTTCAGTCCACACCGGTCAGTTGGACGTAAATGTTGACTTCTCGTTCAGAAAGTAATGGCAAACTACTGAACTTAAATTGACTGGTAAATCGGGAATAGCCATTAACATTTGGGGTTGATTGCAATATGGATCACAAATTGACAAACAAACATGTCAATTCTAACGAGATAAAAGTGTGCTGAGGATCTACATAGAACCTGTATGTTTGTGAGAATCTGAAACGTTGACAATGAGCAGTCA
>JACEFZ010023394.1:297500-475000 GCA_014155875.1 Cepaea nemoralis
ATAATATCAGAGATACATTGTGTCAGAGATACATAATGTCAGAGATACATAATGTCAGAGATACATAATGTCAGAGATACATAATGTCAGAGATACATAATATCAGAGATACATAATGTCAGAGATACATAATGTTGCAGATACATAATGTCAGAGATACATTGCGTCAGAGATACATAATGTTGGCGATACATAATGTCAGAGATACATAATGTTGGCGATACATAATGTTGCAGATACATAATGTCAGAGATACATTGTGTCAGAGATACATTGTGTCAGAGATACATAATGTCAGAGATACATAATGTCAGAGATACATAATGTTGCAGATACATAATGTCGGAGATACATTGTGTCAGAGATACATAATGTTGGCGATACATAATGTCAGAGATACATAATGTTGGCGATACATAATGTTGCAGATACATAATGTCAGAGATACATAATATCAGAGATACATAATATCAAAGATACATAATGTCAGAGATACACAATGTCAGAGATACACAATGTGTGAGTACATAATGTCAGAGATACATAATATCAGAGATACATAATATTAAAGATATATAATGTCAGAGATACACAATGTCAGAGATACACAATGTGTGAGTACATAATGTCAGAGATACATAATGTCAGAGATACATATTGTCAGAGATACGCAATGTCTGATATAGATAATGTCAGAGATACACAGTGTCAGAGATACACAATGTCGGAAATACATAATGTCAGAAATACACAATGTCAGAGGTACATAATGTCAAAGATACACAGTGTCAGGGATACATAATGCAAGCGATACATAATACGCAATGTCAGAGATACACAATGTCGGAAATACATAATGTCAGAGATACATAATGTCAAAGATATATAATGCCAGAGATACAAAATATCTGAGTTATATGTTAGAGATTCATAATGTCAAGAAGGAATATTTTCACTGACTAATACCTGGAAGTCAAAATAAATAAACTTAACACCAAACAAAGAATATTTAACCCTAGCATTAAATAGGTACCACTAAATGGGACAGAAGAATGGAGAACGACTAAAGCAATTATTAATAAACTACAAATAGTCATGATCACTTTCTGCTCCAAATGGGACTCAAATGATAATGAAATTCATTCAAAGGGAGATAACCCATTGTAAATTCTACTGTTAACTACAGGCAGCTTACAGGGTTTGAGCTCTGGCCATGTATCTCTCTTGACGTGGACGAACTCGTAGTCCACACCGGCTGCTGCCAAAACTAGCCGCGAGACAAGAACTCGGTTACCCCCGTGAAAGTAGTACAACTTTAACTCTGGCATCTTGGAGAAACAAACCAGACGTCAGTTTGACAATGAAAATCAAAGGTAGGAAGTAACACTCTTTGACCTGCAACAGACGTCACATAAAAAAAGTTACTTAAGTTAACTGCATGACCTTTACATGATCCAATCATTTAAGAACCAGTTTGAAAAGGGCGTGGCGTGAGTTGGTTGAGGGCCTATGCTACATTAGGAGATGCAAAGAAGAAGAGGTAGAAAAAGAAGAAGAAAATTAAGAAGAGGAAGAAGAATAAGTAGTAGTAGTAGTAGTAGTAGTAGTAGTAGTAGTAGTACAATTACTAGGTCACGGAATTATAAGTCTTGGTGATATATTTTGTTTATTCAACGACTTTCTTTTAGACAATCATCCAGCACTCAATGCACAAGACTGAAATGGCCCCGATCTTGCCAGGTCTGGACCTTTGTGTAGGTATAAAAGGGAACTAACCGCTACACCACCAAGCCTGTCTATCACTGGGGAATCTAACTGTCCGCCTGTTATATGAGTTAGTCATATCGTACTAAGACCTGACACAGACAGCTGTATGATAACTGGTCGAACCAGTAATGTGTTAACTTAACTCAATTTGGTTTAGCCATTCATTTGTTTCTTTCAAGACAATATCTACAAAATCCTGAAAACTATATCGTACCCGTGTAATGAAACTAGGTCATTCACCGTGGGAATATGGACGACTATCTTTTTCCGGCGGTCATGTGTTCGAATCCCCATCGAGGTGAATAATTTTTTTTATTAATTAACCTGTACTCCCAGGTAGATCCAGCCTAAAATTGGTACCAGGTAAATATCATGGGAAGAGAGGCGACCTGTGTGATATTGATGACATCACCCTTCGAGTTCCATTGGTCTATAAAAGTATGAGATATGGACCATGTACATATCACGTTTGTCGGCAGGTGAAATGGTCCCTTACCTATTTAATTTACTTACTGTCTTGATAAACAAGTACACTAACCAATATTAACAAACAAAGAAAAATACAAGCAGCCAATAACATTAAATTACTCCTTGTAAACTTGGCTCATGCAAGCAGAAGAGCCTCTGATTAAAAAAGATATTGGCTATAATCAAAGTGTACCTTTCGTAGTAAAGATAAAGATGGCTTACGAAGGCGGGCGTATGGTCTTTCATCTATAAAATGTGTCTTATTTATAACATATTTATCCAGGGCAAGCAGTATGCGACGTGACAGAATGTATGTTTGTGAACATCTTGGAAACAGCTCATGAAATAAGATAAGGAACAATGGTCTATCGCGAATCACAAGAAGGTACTTAACTACCCTCTTATTAGACAAATAAACATGAATATTAACACGATAAACAGAACTCGAAACAGAATTACCGTGCTCTTTATTGCGATATGATTTTTGCTTTGCACATTTCAAATAAAATACAATGTTATATAGAACAAAGCTGGCTGGAGAAGAACACAACAGGTAAGACAATGAAGGAAGGCACGTGACCACCGAAAACTGAGGTCAACAATTTCAAATCTACCCACTGTTGCTTGGAACGTTTTTTTGTCACAGCACTGAGAGTTTTTTAAGTCATGTGAGGGAAGAGGAGCTGTGGCTAGAAGTTAACGGTGTCCACCTCTAGATAAGATGTTATCTGGTTCAAATCCCAGCATATAGCTGTGAATTTCTACAAGAACCATTTGTTTCTAATGATAATACACATTTCTTTAGTGTAAACTGATGTAAAACGAACAATTAATGCACATGAAAGATGCTGAACACGCAAAGAAGAAAATATACTATTCAAACTCATGTATTTATGATTTACGCTGAAGAATCGACGTCACTACACTAAGAACAAGCACATAATCAAACTGGGTCTTCCAATATAAATCAAAATGTGAATAAAATTAGTCGAACTGTGGTAATGCTGTGGAGATGTAAACAATATAAAATAACACAAAGTAATTCAGCTTTACAGAACAGAATTTAAAAAAAAAACAAAACATACAGGACGTTGCGGCTTCTAGCCTTCATCAGCAAACAAATACATACACAAAACACAACATATAATCACGAAGAATCCCCTCCAGTGACTACACTAAGCCATAAGAACTTGATGAGAAGAATTTTTTTTTTTTTTGCATATCCCTTTCAGGACGTTTGCAGTCAACACTAGAATATTTCAGCTGCTGTTGATGTACTAGACAAGATTACGCTCAGTAGTTTGCCATTGCTTTCTGAGCGACCGGCTCACATACCCCGTAAGTACTCACGAGAATATACGGAGAAAGACGTTAACCCCTAGGCCAGGGGGACCGATGATGAGAAGAATACGAAGATGAAAAATTCAGAACAATTATTAGAAAATAAAAATTTGAAAAAAATATTTTTTTAATTTTGCTTCTTGTCTCAGAAGAGAAGACTGTCGAAAAACAAAAACAAAACAAATGTGAACAGAAAAGAATGTTGATAATATCGTGGTCAGAAAAGACTATTGAAAATATAGCGGACAGAAAGACTTAAGAATATTGTGGAGAGGAAGACTGTTGTGAATACTGTGGAAGAGAAACCTGTTGAGAATATCGTGGAAGAGAAGACTGTTGACAATATATCGTGAACAGAAACGAGTGTTGAAAATATTGTAACGAACGAGAAGGCGAGCAAGAGGGGGAAGAGAGAGAGAGAGAGAGAGAGAGAGAGAGAGAGAGAGAGAGAGAGAGAGAGAGAGAGAGAGAGAGAGAGAGAAGAAGAAGAAGAAGAAGAAGAAGAAGAAGAAGAAGAAGAAGAAGAAGAAGAAGAAGAAGAAGAAGAAGAAGAAGAATATAACAGAGCAACGGGACACGAATGCAACTGAGCGAACGCAGAGGCCAAGCAGTAGATACTGTCTAAGTTTATTGCAGGAGACATCTTCATATCAAAAACGTAACATATTGCATAGATGTAGACCCACGTCCTGCTGGCCTGAGATCTTGGTGGTAACTAATACCTTCCCTGCCTCCACGTCAGCGCGTGAGCGTCCCTAGTTACTTAACTACTGGGTGCTCACGCGTGCATCGCCTACTAGACCCTTTTCCCTTTGCACGCCATGCCACCTAAACCCTTTAACAGAGCCACTCTGTTATAAGAAGAAGAAGAAGAAGAAGAAGAAGAAGAAGAAGAAGAAGAAGAAGAAGAAGAAGAAGAAGAAGAAGAAGAAGAAGAAGAAGAAGAAGAATATAGACAATAATTAAACACTAGAACACGGACTAAAAACTATACAAATTTGGTAAACGTAACCGCGATGAACCTTAGCCTCTAATACTGACCCTGAAAATATAGGCCCTAAGTACCTTCCTCTTGCCCTTGAAATGCTGGACGTGACTTATAGGACAGCAATCTTCTAGTCAATAACACACATTGTCTCAAAATCCTGACTATCATAACCACTCGATAAACACATATAACGAGTTAGATAAACATTGGTCTGTTTAAAGAGTTTACCACAAGCCCACGCGATGTCAAGTGAATATCTCTACGATGCTCGCTCCAGTGACGACGTGTGTTGCACTGTAGATCCATCAATTACATACACTTACAGAACAGGCTATTTAGGACTTTTAAAATATGCAGACACCTAGTATGTCTTCTTATGTAAATGTGTGCAAAGGTAGCCTTTTGTAAAGTGGAAAATATACAGTCAGAAGTTAACTTGAGTGACAGTCTACTTAGACACAAGTGGTGGCATATAAAGGGAAATTATTATTGACCCCAAGCTCTTCTGGGACAAAGAACAAATTAAACAACCGTAGATTGTTTCAATGTATATTGATGCTGAAACCTTTTCTTTCTTTCTTTCTTTCTTTCTTTCTTTCTTTCTTTCTTTCTTTCTTTCTTTCTTTCTTTCTTTCTTTCTTCCTTCTGTCTGTCTGTCTGTCTGTCTGTCTGTCTGTCTGTCTGTCTGTCTGTCTGTCTGTCTGTCTGTCTGTCTGTCTGTCTGTCTGTCTGTCAAATAGGTGCCATGAAATGTTCTGGGAAGCAACGATGCCCGGAGTGACATTGACCACATCACCCATGAAGTGCCGATTGGTCTGTGAAAGTATAAGCTAGTGGCATTTGCCCAACGCGCCTCAAGTTGTGGAAAAGGGTCCCATAAATTATTTACTATAATACCCCATACCATCAACGTAATTCTGAACTACCAAAACAATTTATATTTTGTAAACCACTACCACAGCGAAGTGTTTGTTCCAATGTTTTGCAAATAGATACATAATTAATTACTGCAAATATCATCTTCTAACCCTAAAATATAAATAAAGAAATATACAACCATAGAATTTTGGTCTAACTTTGAAATTAACCAAATTGGTAACATCTACACGGAAGCCGCGGTAGTGCAGGGACTAGGACACTTGCCTGTCTTACCATATCACCCACCGATTGACCCATAGGTCTTATGGCGGGTAGAACAAAAATGGGAATGGGGTTCCCTAATTCTAATAGCCTCCTAGTATAAAACACCCGAATCGACTCAATAATACTTCCTTGGGTTGGAGACAGATTAGAAAATTAGGTGTTCTCACAGGCGGCCAATAGAGCACAAGAAAGCTACTGAACTTCAGAGAGGACACTCCTCTGAGCACTCTGAAAGTCCTGGTGATTTTCTTGCCACAATTAGCTCCGTATTGATGATGTTCATTGATATTTATTACAAATGAAAACACACATAAACATGTAAAACACCCAGTAAAAATTAAAGAAATAACTCTTAGTTATAGATTATAACAGTCTACTGGGATAACAAAACGGGGAGGGTTCCTCTGTGCATGTTCGAGTGACATATGGCAATACACTACTTAAAAAATATTACACACAAGAAAAACATGATATGCCCATAAATGATCGCTATTTATAATGCGTCCGCTGAAACTATATCTTTAAAATGTCTCTTATCTTAACACAACAGCTTAATTACAACAACAAAAAAGTCCCGTATAGCACATGGACCACTAATGTTGAAAAGTTCATTAATCAGTTGGGTTACTATAGTTATACAGTCCACCACCACCCATAGGCTATTAAAGATAAACAATTAATTAAATCCTAAAGAGTACCAAAGGTGTAAAATGCAACATCTAAATGACCATTTTGAACATCCAGGGTATCTTCACAAAATATCTGAAGAGTGTCCTTAGGGTTTGGACCTTAAAAATGTCAACTCTGATGTAATAAGTATTTCTTTGTTTGGCACGGCAATCAATAAAAATAAGATACCAACATGGTGGTTAGCTAGTTGTCATATGCTGAGGAAGCTGTGAAAATTTAGAAGTCAGCGAGGCTTAAGGGTTATTCACTCCTGAAGCAATGGCAATGCGAATCCCAGTCATCTCTCATACAGGACTCTGACTCTCATGATGATAACATGTATGGAATATACGCCAGTTTCAGCCACCTGTCCTACAGAAACATGTACCGACATACAGTCACATCCCCAGAGACAATGGAAGAAAAGACAACAATCACCAAACATCACCATCACCAACAACAAACAAACAAACAAACAAACAAACAAACAAAGACTAGATAGAGACAAAAAGAGAGAACGATAGAAGAGAGAGAGAGAGAGAGAGAGAGAGAGAGAGAGAGAGAGAGAGAGAGAGAGAGAGAGAGAGAGAGAGAGAGAGAAAAGGTCAAGTGATTATGACATCAGGGTGGGTCAGTTAAGCCTGGCCCTATTTGGCCCTATCACCTCAGCATCTGATGCAGTCCTTCCCCATGATATATGTCTCTCACTCCTGAATTGTGGGGTGAACTATCCTTATCCTCTCTAGCCTCTGCCGCCGAGAACAGGTGGTGTTCATCAGCAATGGTGATGTCATTACACCGCCTTCGCAGTGTCTCTCTTTTCCCATATATATATATATATATATATATATATATATATATATATATATATATATATATATGTGTGTGTGTGTGTGTGTGTGTGTGTGTGTGTGTGTGTGTGTGTGGATGACGTCACGTTATATTCATAAAGTAATATAACAACATAAATAAACCTTTATAAATGAACTCCTTATTAATCCTTTACACATGAATACACATGCAAAGAAACAGTCTCCTCTGAATATATAGCAACTATGAAATTAGAAGTGATTTCCCACAAAAGTGTCATTCATAAAAGGCCATGGGTGATATTTTAGAACAGCGTCATGGTAGTTCTTGTCTAAACATAACCACACATGGAAACTTTGAATGACTAGAAGAAGTGAAGTTCATCTCTCATGTAGCGTATGAACAGAACAAGAATAAATTTCAGTCATTATCTCCCTAAGTCGAAGAAATAATCACCTATTTTCTTCCCAGTATTACTCTATATCTTCATAGAGAAACTCTACTATAAATTCAGAGTTACTAGTTCTAAGTTTATTCATATGGTTTCCATCTTACCAAAAAGACACCATGAATTTAAAACAAAAATATCACAACATCCTGGACTGGCTAACACGTCCTGTTCTGTCAATTTATTCTTGGTTACTGCAAGCCAATATTCTTCTATTTTGCAAGCATCCCCGGGCCTGCTTTATTAACATAAATTATGTTAAGATCATGTCCGCTGGTTGCACCAATGTAAAGCTCAGTCTGCACGCGAAGGAGTGACATTATTCTGGGAAGGGATAGGTACCTGATGTTCCGGGAATTGGGGGTAGAGGGGATAATTTTATCTGCCCGTCCCAGTAAGGTTTAATTCACCATGGCAGTGTAGGTAGGCGGTGTCCCTTTGAAGTCGTTGTCAATCTCCCAACGTCTAGACGTTGAAAATGTTAGAATTAAGAATCCGGGAGTGGTTCGTCTTTAACATTGTGACCTTACAGCTGACTCTAATTATAGTTATTTACAATTCCAGCGCTGACAAGTTTCCCAAAAGGGAAAGGGATGAGGTGGATAATTGTTAGTTTTAGAAAACACAGATGCGTTCGCATCCATCACCCCCTAACATAGAATCAGCCTTTGTCCCTGTATTTCTTGTTGGGTTTTCAGTATATTTCTGGCTGGACATATCATATTCACAATTGTGTCACAGGTCTATAAAATATGAGGCTAGCACCATATACTCAATATGCCTCGATATGTGGGTAAAGATCGCCTTGCATTGGTTTCCATACAATGGCAAGAGTGCCGGTCGTTCAGAAAGAAATGGCAAACTACTGAAAGTAAAAACTTGCTGAGGAATCACAACCAACCAAAGAAAGATGTGTTGACTGCTACGTACGATAAAGACTACGCAACAAGGTGTACTCTACTTACTAGTGGTCAGCCTGGCCGAAGAGTCTATCACGCTCGCGATCAAACATTTTTCTTTGACGGCAGGGTAGTGGGTTAGTTCCACACATCGGTCAGTTGGACTTCAACGTTGACTTCTCGCTCAGAAAGCAATGGAAACAACTGGGCGTACAATTGCCTAGACATTCAACCTAGGATTGATTCAATGTTTAGGCATCTACTAAATATAGACGTTTTTATATTCAACGTTAAATCATAGCATGGAAATCCAGGTTCTTTCTATTTTGTTGTATTTGTACCAGAAATATCCTGTTGACACCTTTTGGGTTATAACTAAGATAATTCACAATAACACTGCCACAATGGCAGATTGTGATGACTAAGATAATTAGTGTACATTGTTATTTCAGATAATGGATGTTACACTTTCATTATTTCATATTATGTAGATTATAAACATGTCTTTTAGACAGTTGTTATATTTATATTAAGCTATCTTTCTTCATTTCTGCAATTTCTGCTACTATATTTACAGCTTTTTAATGAGTGACTATATTATTAGTATTTTTCTCGACAATACTGAGTACCAATGACTATATAGTAATTATTGTCCTTGTGATATGTTGTTTAATCACCCCTTACGTTCTCAAGCAAGTCGACCTTGAACACGTCTCACAATGCTATGCCATTGTATTGTTGCTTGGGTCATATATTCCGTTAGTGTTATATTTTGGGATATGCATTCCTTGCACTCCAGTAAATAATATTGCAGATTATCTGGCATTCCGCACAAGCTTCTTCTTATATATATATAAAAAAAAAACACACATAAACACATATAAGATGTAGTCGCATTTCTATTTTATTGCAAGCAATTTTAACTGTACAGTGGAGTCTGGATAAATAGAATTCACAGGGCCGAAGGAATTTGTTCTGCTTATCAGAAATTCTACTTATCCAGACTGCACACATCTACGCTAATTTACACTAATAACATGCAGGAGCATTGACTAAAATGATTGTACCACTTAGGAAACACAGCTAATGAACAAATAAATAGCCATACAATATCAGAAATGTTGAAATGTTTAATTTTGAAAATTTCCAAATTAATTAAAGAAAAAGTCTGTGATTTTGCTTTGCTTCTTGACTTGTGCGAGATTGCATCATCTGAACATCCAGTCTGCATCATGTATATGCCAGTTTTGTCAATCCATGCCAAAATATTTGACTGCGATGCAGGTTGTGCTTGAAGCCACAGTCATCCTCATCCACAGAATTATTTTTAGCTAAAGCAGGTCTGAGCACGTCTTCTATTAACGAGTGAGTCGTTGCTTCGTCGACTAACTGTTTCTCTTCACACACATTCTTGTATGTGATGCAATGTCATTTTTTGAAACGATTCAACCAGCCAGCACAACAATTCCAGTCTGTCTGATCTCAAAGACGTGCACATTTTTCTGCTTTCGCAATAAGTAAAAGCCCATTTACTAGTACAATTGCCGATCTAATCACAGTGAACCATTTTAAAAGGGCGGCATCAACAAAATCACACGCGGCAGTTCTAGCTCTCTGTCTGTCACCGTCGATTTGACATTCGAAAAACAATTTTCTGTAGCGGTCTTAGTGCTTTAAAATGTCAAGAAGTGTCGATGTTGGAATATCAAATTCTCTAGCTATATTCACTTTCTTTAAAGTTAAAGTAGCAAACTTTCATCCGCTAGCTGCCATTGTTGACATGTAGCGAGATATCGTATGTGGCGTATCGATTGTTGTAAAAGCCCATTTACTAGTACAATTGCCGATCTAATCACAGTGAACCATTTTAAAAGGGCGGCATCAACAAAATCACACGCGGCAGTTCTAGCTCTCTGTCTGTCACCGTCGATTTGACATTCGAAAAACAATTTTCTGTAGCGGTCTTAGTGCTTTAAAATGTCAAGAAGTGTCGATGTTGGAATATCAAATTCTCTAGCTATATTCACTTTCTTTAAAGTTAAAGTAGCAAACTTTCATCCGCTAGCTGCCATTGTTGACATGTAGCGAGATATCGTATGTGGCGTATCGATTGTTGTTCCCCGGGCTGACTAAAAATAATTCTTTCGTGAAACAATTGTGTGTGTGTGTGTGTGTGCGTGCGTGCGCGCGCGCGCGTGTGTGTGTGTGTGTGTGTGTGTGTGTGTGTGTGTGAAATGAACAGTTCGACTTAAACGTGAACACTTACATAGTCGGTATTCATTTTTATGTTCTACTAATCCGAAAATTCGAGTTAACCGAATTCGACTTATCAGGACTTTTTATACAATGAAAAGAAGGATTATGGCCGTGACCACGCCAGCAATGTTGACTTAAGCGAAATTCTACTTATCCGAGTTCGACTTAAGTGGACTAGACTGTATTTGTTTTTCTAATATAATTGCGTTTATACTAAATCACATATGTGGTACTCTAGTTCTCTTATTGTAAAGTTTAACGTACTCCAGAATACGCCACCACATTGGATCTCGTCATAATTCCAACTATTAAACAGGCAACAGATAACGTTGTCTTTTTTTCAGAATAAAAATGAGTACGCCGGCTCTCTGGCCGAGGAGTTAGCAGCTTTCTCCGTTAACCCCGAATACTCTCGTGGTTGACTTGAGCGCACGAGAATTAGAAGTGGTTCGAGTCGCGCCAGTGAATTATGAGAGTATGGAGCCGGTCGCTCAGAAAGTCGTGGCGTGCCGATGAGCGTAATCTAGCCTAGGAATCAACATGCAGCTGAAAGATGCTGGTGTTGACCGCAATATCCTGAAACAGGATGAAAACGTGAAAAAAAAAAAAAAAAACAGAGAAGGAAGGGACGTGCCACCCAAACTCATCAAGTCGTAGCCTAGAATATGTGAAACGCTCACACTTCATACCTTTATATACCATAAGGGACTACCTTTACCGTACTAAGAAAACTAATGCAGCTCATAAATAAGCACACATCCACTACATTGTAGGGTGCTCATCGTAGAAGTATAAGAAATAAGTAGAGATTAGAAGAGCACTATACAACATAACAATTACTAAGCTAAAGTTACTATAGGCTATAGGTGTTGTCTAGCTGGTCATGTGTCGAAGTATAATTGTTCATGTAGCCTGCAGCAAGGCGTCGTCATCACTTCGAAGTGACAGGTTCGAATCTCGGTCAGTAACCATAGCACAACTTTAAATGTGTATGTTGCTTAGTGCGTCCTCGTTTCTATTTCTTTGAGCGCCATACAAAACATGTGTGTTTATTTGTGAGCTGTCTTAGTGAACTTCAGAGGGTTCCCCAGTTGATATTTATGTGTAATAATACTAATAGGCGCCGGGCCGCCGGTCTCCCTGAGTTAAACAACTTTCTCCGTAATCCCGTAGTGTCTCGCAGCGCGCGAGAATTGGTAGCGGTTTTCGCCGCGATGGTGACTTACGGGATAAGTGAGCCGCCGCTCAGAAAGCAATGGCAAACTACTGAGTGCAATCTTGCCAAGAAATCAACAACAGCAGTAGAATGCTGGTGTTGACAGCGATGTCCTGTAATGGATATGCGAAAAAAAAATACTATATAGGCAGGCAACCCCACTTTAGAAAACATGACCCGGGAAGGTAACCCGGCTAACAAAACGCATGAAAGAAGTCGGATGTGTCGGCCGAAAGGTTCAAATATCGCAGCTCTGTTGTAAACAGGCACACGCAATTACGTCTAAAACAACATTCTGGACGAATGCAGAAGAAGAAGAAGACATGATATTTTAAGATTATCGTGGCAGACAATTGAAATTAATTGAAATTACTGGTGCGAACATGTGTATATTTCAGATCGCAGGATTTATCTAGCTAGTTTACTGTATGCTGTGCGATATCTGCAGTATTCAGTATGTACCTGCCGAGATACATAGAAATATGCAAGGCCTTAAATCGTGCAATCTATTGTTTGTGTCTCCATTATTCAAACCCCACTTTGTGAGTTTGTCTGTGCTAACACACGGTAGGCGTATGCTAGTGTAAGCTCAAAGTAATGGATATTGTAAACATGAGTTCTTGACTTGTGTATGTATGATCAGAAGAATGAACTATGCTAGCTAAGCTCCTCTAGCTAGTGCTATTGTATAACATTACTTTTCTAAGTTCTGACTGACTCAGATCAGGGATCCGTCTTGTAATTTACAATAAGTTATTTACTCGTAGGAAATAATTAACTAAGTAGTTGCTGTGTTATGTGTTCTTGAACAGCCTTGGTGAAATATTGATATTTAAATTATTAATTATTTTATATATAATAATTATATATTATTGTGAATTTAGGCAAATGAGCTTGTACTGTTGTATTTCGAGGAAAGAAAGTATTGATTGAACTACCTATAGTCATATACTATACTAGTATTAACTATACTGTTTAGTGTTTACGGCACTCTTCCGAATTGCGGTCCCAAATAGATCCGCAGTGAATAGGTCAGGGGTTAAGGGTTAGGGTTAGTTGTTAACTAAACACTGACCCTAACCCTTACCCCTGACCTATTCACTGCGGATCTATTTGGGACCGGAATTCGGAAGAGTGCCAGAAGTTAGAAATGTGGGCATTATGTTAATATTATTATATTTGCTTCTGAACTGAATTAATCAACTGTCCTCATACATTAATTTGCAACTTGAGAAATAAATTCACAGGCATTGATTGTCACCTGTATAGAAGTATAGTTGGGGGGAGAGAAAGTACAAGAAGGCCCGGCTATATGTCGCTTCGGTTTACATTGTTTCGCTATAATGTCATTGTCACAATTGGACATAGCTTCACTGTATGTCGCTATGTTCCGCTATAACGTCGTCACCTGTGTTGCCATGCTGCGTTAACGTCACCATTTTACATTTTGTACAGTGCGCTTTCCCAGGATTTTATCGTGTAATCACCCATACTTATGAATTCAAAGCGTACTGTAAGTGCTGATAGTGTGTCTGGTTGTAAGAGAACCAGGAAAAGTGTTATGAGGTGAAGTTAGATGTGTTTTTGAGGCTGGTGATCAGGCTGTTGATATTATTATTGGTAAAGTCCATGGTTTACCTCCAACCACAGTAAGAACAATTCGTGCAAGTGCTGACAAAATCATAACCCCTTTGAGTGCTTCCAAGATCACTAGTACCAGAAGTACTCTTATAGAGAACATAGAAGCACTATTGGCCATCTGGATTGAAGACCAGAACCAATGGAATATGCCTGTGAGCAAGATGGCTATCCAAGTGAAAGCAAAGTCTAGATCTAGCTAAGAAAGCGGGTGAGAGCAGTACTAGTAGTGCTGATGATAGTTTTGGAGCGAGTCATGGTTTTAATGCTCATACGTCCCAATAATTCTACCACTCGCCCTCCAACCCACCTCTATTTAGCCAATAAATATCAACAACCATCAAAATAAACATTACATAATACACTGTATTTGATTTAATTCTATGGGAAATAGTGTTTCGCTATTCATTATTTCACTTAAAGTCACGCTTTCCAAGAACGTAACCCCGACGTTAACTGGGCTTTCTTGTAGATGATTATATCTGGTGAATTTATTTAATTATGCACACACACAAATATAAAAGTGTATATACTAAGAAAGTTGCTGCATGATTTATCATAAATTTTATGTAAAACAAACACATTAACTTAAACAAGGTTGGTTGATGCAATATTTAAGTTTATTAAATTTGCAAAAGGATCATCATCATTATTATCATGATTATATTGTGGCAGTTCCTTTGCTCACATCGTGGGCCACTGAAAAGTTTCTCGATCCATTACCAGATCTCCAGTCTGAATTATCTTCATGTCAAGGTGTATGCAGTTTCAAAAGGATAATATAAAATACAAGGGGGAAAAAAATCCATAGAATTTCACTATGAAATATGTTTATAATTCTGTAACAGTTATGCATTTTCATAACAAAATTTGGCCTAACATCTGCAGATTTTGGTACTCATTTCCTTTGGCTATATATGCTGGGATGTGTTTTGTCACCAGATCTTTTCTCCCTCTACAGCGAAGTATTAATGAGAGAAACCAAAGAGAAGCCAGGAATACTAATCAGAGGTTAGAATATAAACAATATATGCTAACAAGATGACACAGTATTTGTGGTGGATAATCATAATGCAAATGATCTACAATTGTTGGACATTGTAGTAACAGAGTGGAAAGAAAGGATTCCCCCTTGAATATCAAGAAAACAGTAACAATGGTGATTAAAAAAAATGTGACACCAAAATGTGAAATGGAAATAGAACGGAAAATGCTTAACCAAGTGGATACTTTTAAATACCTAGGGGCATTTATAACATCAGACTGAAGGTGCACAACAGAGATTAAGAGCAGAATAGGGCAAGCAAAAGCTGAATTTCAGAAAATTAAAGTATCTTTTGCAATAAGTCACTATCATTAAATGTAAGAAAGAGAGTGCTGAAGTGCTATATAGAGCCTGTTTTGCTGTATGGCAGTGAATCTTAGAATGTAAATGAACAAATTAGGAAGAACTTGGAAAAAACAGTGATGTGGTTCCAAAGACAAATATTGTGAATTCCTTTGACTGCCATAGTAACTAACAATGACTGCCTGAAAGAGGCTAATGAAACTAGAACATTTTATACAACAATAAGAAAGAGACCAACAGCTGTCTTTGGTCATGTGATGAGAAGAGAGGCATTGGAGAACATCGTGACAAGTGGAAAGATCGAGGGAAAGAGAGGCAGAGGCCGACCAAGAGAAATGAGACTAGATGGATTGAGACGGTGGCATGGAAGAATATCAGCAGCAGAGTCAATCCAGAACATCAAAGACCAAGATATGTGGAGGAACATTAATGCCTACACCAGCTGGCCTGGTACTTGATGATATATGCTGAAGTTGAATGTTCTTTAGATACACTTGGCTGAATATTCTTGCTGCAACATGACTTCAGTAATTTCATTTATTGTAATGCACATCTTGTTCTTGAAAGCTATATCAGTTCTTTGGTGGTAGTCTTGAAGAATAAACATCATATCACTTTGGGCAAACCCATTGATGCTCCCATCTCCTTCATCAAATGTAGTAAGGTTTAGATGCTAATCATCTCAGTAACACATGAGGTGTAATCATGACAAATTAATCCTCTCATGTATCCCTCCTTGCTGGAAACACACTTAAATCCAATATGCTAGACCCATATTTTAATAGACCAATTAGTACCCACTGGGTGATGTGGTCAGTAACACTCTCTTTACTTCCCAAGAAATTTCCTGGTACTCATTTCAGGCTGGATCCCACATCAATTTATAAAATTCTGGCCAGATGCTTATTCAAACTCATTACCACAGAGGCGGCATGTAGCCACTTCCCATCTTGTATATACCATTCTAATATTTGTCACTTTGTTAATAGATACATTTGTTTTATGTATCTGTACATTAATCTTTAGTGCATTAAGTACAGTGATTGCTATTGACCGTGTCTTGTATGTGGCTGCATTTGTCTTATCTATAACATCCTGAATACTAGCATTAAGTGATTACGTAAAAGGTTTGATTACTCTGTACTGTTAGTTAACTCGGCAGAATAGACTTCATTTACACATTTTTCCATTTCCTTTGGCGGCTAGGTAGAGACCACATGAAATGTCAGCATTACCTTGTGTTGTTGGCACCTGGGCATTCTCTAGAGAGCCGGTCATGAAAGCTATGCATTATTTGAGTAATAATAGCTCATCAATTGATGCAGTGGAGGCAGGAATACATGGTATGTATGTTAGTTACACTTAGTTTAGTTTATGTAGACTGAAAATGGACCATAAAGTTGATATATATATAAAGGGAGCTTAGGTGAGTAATTGGAAATCGAATGAATAAATTATGAAAATAGAACCCAAGAAATACAGCTAAGCTCTAAATATTCTAGGAAGAAGTGTCAAGGGAAAATATAGTAGAGAAACCTATGAAAACTTGGAGAGAAAATCAAATAAGGAAAAAGTCATGTAATTTCAATCTTGGAAGACACAGCAGAAGAGAATAGTTTATCCCCCCAAAAAATTAAGAATAGTTGTAGCAATATGCTGATACAGTAAGGTCTTATCCAGGAGTAGAAAAATCCAGGGCACCATTCACCATAGTACCTGAACAATTTTACTTGGCACTGGAATTTTCAGTACTTTTTTTACCCCCCTGTTTGCAAAACAATTTTAAATAGGCTTGTTCCTTAGAAAACAGTCTAGCCTCTCCATTACCTTTACATCTGTTCTTGTCGCAGGAAAACAAAACAGTATTGGTATAACACCAGTCTCGGCATGACAGAACAATACTTGTTTGCAAATGTCTATGTAACATTCACACAAATGTATTGACGTTAGAAGTTTTTTAAAATTATATGCATGTTTACAGAATTTGTCTGTTTTGTTTTCTTTAAAAACACATTGTCGTAATAGTCAGTCACCTTGTCACTCTAAAATAACTAAACTATTTTAGTTTGTGTTTCATTTTTATAAGTAATGATCTAGCTAGTGCAGTGATCATGTATGTGAATCACCTTCAAGGTGGTGATATTTTGGCACTAATATTAACTATCAGGTAAACTCAAGGAGGTGATATTTTGTCACTGATATTAACTCTCAGGTCAACTCAAGGTGGTGATATATTATATTTTGTCACTGATATTAACTCTCAGGTCAACTCAGCCAACATTAAAAATTGAAACCAGAAATATTCCTGGGAAGTAAAGGTGGCCAGCAAGATAGTGATCAGATCAACCATCCAGTGCCAGCTGATATAAAAACATGGGGCTATCATCATATAACCAATATTCAACAACAGAAAATATGCTAATATAGGCAAAAAAGTTTTAAAAAGTTAGTTGCATATCCATGATTGATTGATTGATTGATTTAGGAACCGACATTACAGCACTCGGGGCATTCCCATAAGCGCTCCGTCCCCATCCTCAGCAGCCAGCGAAGAGTTCCAATACCAAAAGTACCAGTAGCAATCTGATTATATGTTCGTCTCACCTTTCCTCTGAGCATCGAGCGTCGGCCAGATCCCCTCGTCACTCCTTGCTGTCTCATTCTTGCCAGACCATGGTGATCCATTTGCTCCTCTGAGGTTTACGCGTGCTCCCACAAGGCTGCAACCATGTCTGCCTTGTCATGCATCAATATTCCACCAAGTTTTGCAGAGCCAGCCGATCTGTCTGCCTGTTCATTCCCCAGCACACCGGCATGCCCCGGAGAAAAGATCCAGGCGATGCTTGCCACCCGTGACCTCCGAAGTGAAGCAAGCCACTCTGCCCGAAGCTTGCCTGTCCTCACCTTCCTCAGCATGCTTTCTGAGTCGGTTACAATCACAGTGTGTGTGTGTGTATCGTATTCTCCATCCAGCGGACAGGTGCACTGATCGCCTCCACCTCCATTCTTAAGCTAGATGTCATGATATCATGTGCCAGGCTCTCCTGCACAAAATGTTGACCATTAGCTTGCATATCCATTACAGGACATAGCAGTCAACCTCAGTATTTTTTGGTTGTTCATAATTGCTTTCTAAATGACCGGCTCCCCTACGATTTCATAAAAAACCAACGCAAGGTGGTTTGCTGCCAAATCGCTCGCAGTGTGTTTCGAATGCGGTATGCGGGAATGTGAACTGTGTCTGTAGCCACTTCGCCATGGAGCCGCTAGGCAAACAAGGCACCTACTTAATTTAATCTTAGTTTACTGAATACTGGCTTAGAGGCAGTGAAAATCTTCTCACTTCTGCCATTTACCCTTTAAGTTTAATACTAGTTTCTCACCTGTACTTTTGATTTATATAGTGGCAGAAGTGAATCCTAGCTATGGACCATACCATGTTGGTTGTGGGGGGTGGCAGAATTCAGACTGTGTCTTAGAATTGGATGCTGCAATCATGAATGGAGCAGATTTGAACTTTGGGGCTGTTACCTCTCTTACAGGGTATGCTATTTGTGGCGGTGGTTTTTACTTATCTTCTGAAAGCTCTGTCTCCCTTAGTTTACATAAACAATCCCAGGAAAGTGTGGCTTAATTCACATAAAGACACAGAAAAGTCTGGCATAATTAACTTGACCAATCACAGAAAAGTCTCGCTTAATTCACATAAGAAAAAAAACACACCCCTACCCACCCACCCACACACACGCGCGCGCACGCACGCACACACACGCACGCACGCATGCACGCACGCGCACGAGAGTGTGGCTTAATTCACAAGAACACACAGAGAAAAGTATGGCTTAGTTCACATAATCAATCACAGAAAAGTGTTGTTTAATTCACATGAACAAACACACACACACACACACAAAGTGTGGCTTAATTCACATGAACATGCATTGAAAAGTGTGGCTTAGTTCACATGATCAATCACAGAAAAGTGTGACTTAATTCACATGAACACATACAAATTGAAAAAAAAAGACCAGGTTAAATAATGTTTAAAGAAGTATACAAAACCTCTCAGTGTCAGATGCATTATTGAAATACAAAGTAAGAGGCAATAATACAAAAGCAACAATACAATTAGAAGGTGTAGCAAAATCATACATGTGTTTAATGTTGTGGTCACTGATTGAAGTCAGCTTTTGCAGACTATATGGTAAAAGCTGCGCACTTCAAGGTGTACTCCCGTGTGTTGCCGGGGCCCATAAGGGAAGCAAAGAAAAGCAACACTGTAGCCTACTATGCATGTTGTAAGAGGCGACTAAGGAGGCTTGATGGTTCCGTCGCCCTGCTACTGTGTGAGTGCGTGGCACGACACTGTGAGCTGTGAGTTTTGTGTGAAGTGCTTTTGAATCTGCCCAAGTTTTTTTGTTTTTTTTTAACGTGACTGCATGTTCGGAGTGATGGCAGGTGGCTATGTCCCAGAGTTGACCGGTGTTTGCCTTATGCAGAAATGCGTGGCTGCTGGGCTTCTGGTTGACTGCCACTGCCATCGGTGATGAACTGTATTTTCATGGACTGTGTGGGTGAACATCTAGGAAACATCCAGATAGGAAAATGACTGCCGATTCCATCAGAGATGAATTGGGTGTTTCGTGGGGGACTGGTGTGTTGACATTCTGGCGGCGGTATTATGCACAGTGTATCTGTGCGGGCTGTTGTTTGTCGAGACTCCTGTCTTTTCCACTTTTCACATTGGGCAGTGGGGAGCGTTTTGTGTGATATTCACTGGCACAGGAATGGAGCATAATGGGGACGACCCGTTGCTGTGAAGTTGGAACTGCGACTAACTAACTAACTAACTAACTAACTTCAAGGTGTTGTATTATCATTCATTTTGGTATTTATTCTAGATTTGCTGAAGCTATTTCTGTGGCTAGGCGAGTGATGGAAAATAGTCCTCACAGCATGCTCACTGGAGAAGGAGCGGCCAGATTTGCCAGGGCACAAGGTTTTCAGTTTCAAGAAAGTATGGGAAGACATCCGGTAATTCATTTCCTCTTTAAGTAAGGCATAAATTCTGTAAGATTAAGAATTAGTTGAGTGACCTCAGGAATATACTGGATCTGTTCAGATCTATACAAACGCATACGCAGTAATCAATTTATAATTCTGTGATATAAAGAGAATATATACACTAACTGACACTATTGCCATCCATGCATCCATCATGTGGCATGCCGGTAAGCATGGGCGGCCATGATTCGCCATTTCTCTCGATCACCAGAGTCATGGATCAGCTCAGTGTTCCTGTCTCGACATGTCTCTATTTTGCCATACAAAAGTGGAAACTATAAGTAAAAATTCACAGACTGGAAATCCATTGTCAAACAAGTGTTAGAAATATAACAGTCTGTTATTAGAAAGTGAATCCATTACATTTGAGACATACTTCTTCTTTAATGTGGGAAAATGGAGGTTATGTCTGAGAAAAGTAATATGTTCAGATAATCTTCACAGTTGTGACCACATATATAATTTATTTTCAGTTGTTTAGTTGAAAATATAAAGAAAAACATTGTTAAAATTAGTTTCATCTAGAACTGTATATATTCTAGGCCATGGCATAATGATGTGGGTTGGCCAGTTCCCTTCCTCATGTCTTTCCCTCCCAGTTAATTCCCCCAAAATTCTGAAAATTATTCAGTATCCATATTATGAATCTGGGGCAACCCCAGGGGATTAAACCCCCAGGGGATGCTAGGGATTAAACCTGAACCTCTGTTTTGGCAAGAACATCAAGTCACAAGCATGACTGCAAGAACATCAAGTCAAAAGCATGACAGCAAGAACATCAAGTCACAAGCATGAATGCAAGAACATCAAGTCCAAAGCATGACTGCAAGAACATCAAGCCACACACACAACTGCAAGAACATCAAGTCACAAGCATGATTGCAAGAACATCAAGTGAAAAGCATGACTGAAAGAACATCAAGTCACAAGCATGACTGCAAGAACATCAAGTCAAAAGCATGACAGCAAGAACATCAAGTCACAAGCATGAATGCAAGAACATCAAGTCCAAAGCATGACTGCAAAAACATCAAGTCACAAGCATGACTGCAAAAACATCAAGTCACAATCGTGACTGCAAGAACAGCAAGTCACAAGCATGACTGCAAGAACATCAATTCAAAGCATGAGTGCAAGAACATCAAGTCAAAAGCATGACTGTAAGAACATCAAGTAAAAAGCATGATTCCAAGAATATCAAGTCAAAAGCATGACTGCAAGAACATCAATTCAAAAGCCTGACTGCAAGAACATCAAGTCAAAAGCATGACTGTAAGAACATCAAGTAAAAAGCATGATTCCAAGAATATCAAGTCAAAAGCATGACTGCAAGAACATCAATTCAAAAGCCTGACTGCAAGAACATCAAGTCAAAAGCATGACTGTAAGAACATCAAGTAAAAAGCATGATTCCAAGAATATCAAATCAAAAGCATGACTGCAAGAACATCAAGTCAAACATGATTGCAAGAACATCAAGTCAAAAGCATAAATGCAAGAACATCAAGTCAAAAGCATGACTGCAAGAACATCAAGTTCAAAGCATGACTGCAAGAACATCAAGTTGGAAGCATGACTGCAAGAACTTAAAGTAAAAAGCATGACTGTAAGAACATCAAGTAAAAAGTGTGATTCCAAGAACATCAAGTCAAAAGCATGAGTGCAAGAACATCAAGTTGGAAACATGACTGCAAGAACATCAAGTTCAAAGCATGACTGCAAGAACATCAATTCAAAAGCCTGACTGCAAGAACTTAAAGTAAAAAGCATGACTGTAAGAACATCAAGTAAAAAGTGTGATTCCAAGAACATCAAGTCAAAAGCATGAGTGCAAGAACATCAAGTCACAAGCATGACTGCAAGAACATCAAGTCAAAAGCATGACTGCAAGAACATCAAGTAACAAGCATGACTGCAAGAACATCAAGTCACAAGCATGACTGCAAGAACATTAAGTCACAAGCATGACTGCAAGAACATCAAGTCATAATCATGACTGCAAGAACAGCAAGTCACAAGCATGATTGCAAGAACATTAATTCAAAAGCATGACTGCACAGAACATCAAGTCAAAAGCATGACTGCAAGAACATCAAGTCACAAGCATGACTGCAAGAACATCAAGTCCAAAGCATGACTGCAAGAACATCAAGTCACAAGCATGATTGCAAGAACATCAAGTCAAAAGCATGACTGCAAGAACATCAAGTCACAATCATGACTGCAAGAACAGCAAGTCACAAGCATGACTGCAAGAACATCAATTCAAAGCATGATTGCAAGAAACATCAATTCAAAAGCCTGACTGCAAGAACATCAAGTCAAAAGCATGACTGTAAGAACATTAAGTAAATAGCATGATTGCAAGAACATCAAGTCAAAAGCATGACTGCAAGAACATCAGTCAAACATGACTGCAAGAACATCAAGTCAATCATGATTGCAAGAACATCAAGTCAAAAACATGACTGCAAGAACATCAAGTCAAAAGCATGACTGCAAGAACATCAAGTCAAACATGACTGCAAGAACATCAAGTCAAACATGATTGCAAGAACATCAACTCAAAAGCATGACTGCAAGAACATCAAGTCCAAAGCATGACTGCAGGAGCATCAAGTCACAAGCATGACTGCAAAAACATTAAGTCAGAACATGAATGCAATAACATCAAGTTAAAAGCATGAAGCCAGACACGAGCACTATATAGGGTGCCATAGAATAATAATCAGCCAACAAAGAACTGGTGTCGTCCGCCGCTACATGATGAGGTAGATACTGAGCAGGGTATCTGAGCACTTATGGAATAAATGGTTTGATGTGCAGTGACTCCTGTGGGTCATTGCTGGAGCTGCAGAGTTTGTGCTTTGTGCGACGCTTTCCGCGCTGCAGAAAGAGACATGGGATAAAAACCCAGTGCAATGAAGTCGACCCTGTCGATGTTTAAGTGCCTTTTTTAAGTCTCAACTAATAGGACCCACTTTATGTGGAGGCTGGTAAATTTGGGAAGATTTTTGAACTGCAGCATCTGGTACAATTTATGCTAGGTTTCTACACCTATTATAGCATTTAGTGTATTATTGCCTGTCTGCTTGCTGAGGATATGTTTTGAGGATATATGAGGATTTAAGACTGCATGTCTATGCTGACAATGCACAGTGCACAGGTTTTGTTTTGTTCTTTCTTTATTTTTTTCCTCTAATAAAAACAGGTTGGGAACCTGTGCCTCCTGACTGAACAAATTAGAATAATAACTGTTCAGCCACCTACGTTTGATATCTTACATATGATACTGTATATAACTATATGCATTGAACATATGTAAATAATAGGATCATTAGCAGCATATTCTTAGTGGGTAAATAATTGCATAAAGTGAATCAGCATGAACACATCAAACCAAGCATGGAAACAAATAACTTATGACAATATGGCAATTAACCCCAGTGTTTTTTTTTTTCTTTTGCTGTTTGCGATTTCTTGGCAAGTTTACATTCAGTAGTTTGTCATTGCTTTCTGAAGGATCAGCACTCATACCTTTTTATTGGAATAAACGCAAGGTCCAAATCGTCCACAGCTGTGTTTCAAATGTGGGATTGCGATTAGCATTCGTAACTCCTTCACCACAGAGCATAAATATAGTTCAAAATAGAAAAAACGTCTGCAAAAATAATATACGCATTAAATCTTTGAAAGGTAAAAATCTTTTATTTTAATGAAAATGACCTAAAAATTACATGTCCAGCTTATAACTTTAACTTTATAACAAGGCAGAAATTTAAATAAAGAAACAAATATAGGCTGATGATAGTTGATTTTTATGTTTTTAATTTTATGTTTCTTAATTCTAGAATCCTGCACTGGTAGCAAGTGGTGACACGCAGGCTCATGGGCATGATACACTAGGCATTCTGGCCCTGGATGGCCAGGGCAATATTTGTGCAGGTAACAAGAAGATATTGCTGTTTGTTAATAATGACAACAAACTGATTATGGCATGTTAAGATAGTATGTTTCATAATAAATATTTAATTACTTGTATAAATCTAGTAATTTGTGTAGTTCTGGTTGCTTGTGGTTGTTTTTTATAGCATTTAATGTTGTTCTGGTTGTTTATTGCTATTTATACTGTTCTAGCAGTTAATCTTCTTCTGGCTTTTTACTGTTGTATGAATAGATCTAGAAGATTTTGTAGTTTTGATTGTTTATTCTTATTTGTTTAGATCTAGCGGTTTTTGTAGTTCTAGTTGTTTATTTATATATATCAGTTAGTATAGCTCTCATTGTTTATTTTTGTGTGTAGCTCTGTTTGTCTGTTGTTTATACAAATCTAGAATTTAATCTAGTTCTGGTTAGTGCAGAAATCTGGTGGATACTTTATTTTCCATGTTCAGCATTTATTTGTGGTAAAGAGTAATTTAGGGAAAAGTGAAAATTCATAGCAAAACAGCTTATACATTTTTAATAATGGAAAATCCTCCACATGTAAATCGGACCAGTCATATTTTGTGGTTCATAAACACAGACTATGGATAAAGGAATTGACAATCATATGGAGACTATCAAAATATGGTATTTTCCAAGAATGACAAGCATTAGTGGCATTGACCTCAGAAAATGAAATGGTGCAAAGAAGAAATTTGAAAGGAATATGAATGTGAAGGCATTCATGTCTTGACCACATTCTAAGACTATTAGAAACAACAAAGAGAGTATTGGAAGGCAAATTTGCTGTGAATAAAGGGAAATGGTAGACCAAAGAAAACATTTATAAAGCCAGCATGCAAAGATGTATCGGTACAGACATATATGGAATTTACAATAGTGGCATAAGACATTTGCAGATTTGAAGTTCCAGAACCAATGTTCTATACCTCACTGGTTTTTTAACTTGGAGAGGGGAACGAGAGCTTTGCAGCATGATTCCCTTGGAAATGATGCGTTGGTATAGGGTTGGGAGACAGTTCTCGACACCAGCCTAACTTCGATAGATGCAGACCTGGATACCGATGCACCACACATTATAAGGTTTGCTGTTTGATGGTTGTTCCAATGATTATTGTTTTTCCTATACACTTTCTCTACTAGTTCATATTTTTATGTTGTGAAAAAAGTTGTGAGAAGTGTTTTTTTTTTGCGCTCGCTCGCTTTGAACTCAAGTGTAGTCCATACACACTATTTATAGTAGTTATGGACTGAATTTTGCGGGTGGATTAGCTTTCCATATTAACAGTGTCTCTCGCCAACAGGTGAACCCACTCCGACTTCAGAGGTGTGAGAAGTGTTATGACTTAGTATATGTGAAAGCCTAACACTGAACTCCAGTATCCACCTTGAACTTAACAATACCCTTGGCATATTAATCATATGAACAAACCATATATAAAAAAGTCTCTTCACAGGAACCTGCTATGGATATATGAAGTGTTATGACCATCAAATTTTTTTCAGGCCTGATTGCATGAAGGAATAGGTGGCCAATATTTATCTCCTACAGTGAAGGATGAGCCCAGGCATCAAACTTTCATCCTACTGTGCTCATGCCATTGTCATTGCAACTTCCTAACTGTTCCAACAACCTGCCTGCTGAACATCCTGTATGTCCACTAATAAACTAAGGCTACAACCTAATATGTCCAGTTAAAACAAATATTACTTGCACACACCTGGTTGTTAAATTTGCTTTGCTTTGAGTTGGGAATAATGTAGGAAGGTATCTGCTAGCCTTACCTTATAATTCAGTTTCATGGAAAAATTTAATTCCTGATGAAATCACTAACTTTCACATGTGACATTATCAAGGTCATTTATAATTACTCTATGGCCCTGTACCTAATGTGATTTGATGCTTTGGTTTGATTGGTTGGTATGTGAATCCACTGGAATACCTAACTGTAGTTCTCAAGTCTGATGCACTGATGTTGCATCATTTTAGCATTGAAAGAGCTTGCATCTATCAGACTGAGGGTAGAGTAGAGGTTTTCTTCCCAACATTGTATCCTTTCTGCAGGGACTGTGTTGCTCCCCTTCTCCTCTCCAAGCTCAGGTACCAGCAAGGTGTGTAAGATCAAAACTGGAGTTTCACATCTATGGAGAGATAGATTTGGATAACCAGGTCATTATTCAACACAGCACATACAGACCGGCTGGGCCCAGGCCAAGGTTGGTAAATACCACAGCTCAAAACAGTTACATATGGACCTCCAATTTGAGGTGCCTGAGAAAGATTACAAAGGTGGAAAGTAGGGAGAAGATGGTACACTAAATCTTATAAATTCAGTTTCTAAGGGGAGCAGACCCAGTTGAGATCATTTCACCATGTCTACAGCATTGGCAAAGACTAGCAGTCATGATAGTCATGAACAGACAAAACTCCAAAGGTCCAGGCCTCCTGAACATCCTGGAGTTAGCTGGAAAAAAATTGACCAGTCACAGAATAATAGAGGACTAGACTTGAAACCAGCCACACAAAAAGGCTGTTTGAAGGATTCATCAAAGCTAAAAGAAAAATTGAATCTATTGGGTATATAAACAGATGAGATATAATAGAGAAATTAGTCTTATATGGGAAAATACTAAACAAGAGAGGTGTAGTAAGGCAGAGAAAGATATTTGAGACAGTCTTAAACAGCTGAGCAATACATAATAATATAAGCAGCACCAACTTCATGAGAATATCAAATATCAGAGGTGGATTTAGGAGATATAATCACTGGTGTTTGCTCCACATCGAGCACTTGAAGAAGAGGAACACTGTGATCTTTAAATCCCAGGCTAGAAAAGGAGTGATAAAGTAAGCAGGTGTCATAAAGTTTAATGCTTTAACACTGCAATAATTGTCATTACACATCTCCAACATAGGCGTGTCCACAAGTGGAATGTCTGGCAAACTGCCTGGAAGAGTCGGTGACAGTGCTTTACCTGGATGTGGTCTATATGCAGGTGACCAATGTTTAGTGTTTGTCTATGTCTTCCCAGGTTAATTATTAAGGTGTTAGAACAGACTTTGGTGGTTTGGGGATGGCTGTCTATAACTTACTTATGTATTTGTTTCAAGCTTGAATGCCTCTGCTACAAAGGGGGTATTACTCTGTTGTCTGTTATGATTGATAGGAACTAGATCATGACATTACTGCAAATGTGATGGTTCTAACACATCACAAGTTCCTGCTTTGGGACTTTTCATTTTTGTATGTTATCATATTTGTAAAATATGCACAGGACTATCACTTGAGTTTGACTCAATCTCAGTGTGATGGAATCTGCTGGACATGCATGCATTGATGTTTTGTTGGCTATAAAGTATTCCATTTCTGTATGGGTTTATACATGGATGGCTTAGCCATATGACATGATTGAGTTAAGAACACAGATCTTTAGAAACTGATGAGCGTGTGAGATGACAAGCTATAATCACCCGCACTTGATGATGATTATATGTTTATATGTGTATTTGTGTGCATACAATAGGAAAGGAAAAGGTATCAAGGGAGGGGGATGGTCCACAAGATTTCACATCTTTAATGCCGTATCTGTAATATGATTCCATGATGGAAGAAGTATGGTTTCACACCAATGCTGAAGTGCTGCCTGTTATTACACATCCTATTCAAGATATTTGAAAAAGTTATATCAAAAGATTTGACTAGTCACAAAGAGATAATGTCTGCACATTGGGCTAATTTCTCTGATGTAGCTGTCATCCTAAGGTACTTCTGCTCACTGTTCCCATAAGGAGTTGGTTATGATATCTCCTCTTTTAATCTGGAAGATGGCACTGACGTGCTTGACCAGACTTCACACCCATGTCATGCAGTTGGACTACATCAATATCTCGTCAGTATTCACAAGCCAAGTCTGTACTGCATGTACTATATCAGTCCCGTACATGCTTCTTCCCATATGTATTGGTGCATTATTTACCAGCTTGTCCGCACATTCTTTACCTTTTAGTCTAGCATGTTGGGGGTGTGTCATTCAGGTGAGTGACATAAAGCATGATAGTGTCTGAGTACTGTCTACTTATTCAGTGTGATGGCTGGCAGTTGTGGTTTTGTACAGCATTTTCATGTTGTATGAAATGATTATTGCATGTGTGGCTGCTTGTCCCGTTGCCCACATGAGTGCTCTGGAAGCAGCAGTGATCATGCTTGATGCATTGTGTTGAATGCAAACCTATCTTTTATTATGTTCCTCATCTGTTGTCAAGTGTACACATGCTGATCTTAAACCACGCTTCACAGACCCATCTATGTAAATAAACAATAACAGGTGGAGAACATACTTTCAAAAGTCTACGCAAACTAGAAAAAAACTGTTGATATCACAGGGGATGACCAAGAACTGGCAGCTAGGTTTGACACAACACCTAGAAAAGAAAGTATGGAGATCACTGCAGAAGACAGCCAGCTCTTGACAAAATGTAAATCATGAGAAGCATTACAAGAAATTAACAAGATCTGGAGACAGTAACACAGATCAAGCACCTTGGATTTCTAATAAATGATGAAAGCACAAAAGCAGGAACTTCATAAATGGCAATTCTAATCAGAATGAAGCCAGTATGGAAAGATAACAGCATATTTGAAAACCAAGATCATATAATTACAAACATTAGTTATCTCCCCACAAGAGAAACATGAATATTATTTGTGTGCCCCTAGATATTTTTTGATTACAGTGCATTTGCATTTTGTTAAAGGTCCTTAACATTTCACATCTATATGGCAAAATAATTATGTGATAACTGTTGAATAGTTTCTTTGTATTTGCTTGAAGACTTAAACTAGTTCATGTTTCAGACTCTGAAGCTGGCGCTGCCTGCTGCTCTGGTGATGGTGATCAAATTATGAGATACTGTCCCAGTTACAAAGTTGTAGATCTATTAAAACAGGTCAGTACCATGGTTGCAATAATGGAACCTCACTAAATTAACTCTTTGCTTTTGTTTCACCACATCACAATCTATGGAATTTCCACTTTTCTTGTCACTTGTAGTAATCTCTTCTTTAACTAATTAAAGGGAGAGAGGCCATGATTTAGTGTCAATATTTCCCATTGATCATGATAGGATCGCCCATGTGTTTCCATGATCCAAAAGGGGAAGTAAAAAATGATAACACTAGGCCTCCTTCGCATGACGTAAAAGGCAACTAAAGAGGGTTGATCTGAGACTGGCTTTCTCACACTGTAGCAAAAAAATCAGCCAATATACAACCAATCATGAATTGGTCTATAAAGGGCATACCATACATGGTATATATATATATATATATATGCATGGCATGCCGGCTCTGTGGTGGAGGGGTTTTGGATGAAGTTCGTAATTTTGCATACCTCCATCGAAACAGCTGCATAGCGATTTGGAAACAGACCGCCTTGTGATGGTCTTTACAAAATGGCACGAGTGCCGGTCGTTCAGATAGCAATGGCAAACTACTGAATGTAAACTTGCCAAGAAATCACAAACAGCCAAAAAATACTGAGGTTGACTGTGACATCCTGTAAAGCATATGCAACTAACTATATATATATATATATATATCTATGTTCTATTATATTCCACTAGGAGTACCAAGGGCAGACGAAGAAAGGAAAAAAAGAATTATGATAGGATAACTTATATTGAATTTCTTCTTTTTTAGCACTCCAGCACTCTTTTCTAGGTTGTGGTTATTTCTCTTCACTTTCATATATATTATCTGTGCTCTTTGTCATGTCTTTTAGTATTCAACAGTATAGGTTCTATATGGCACTCCAACACTCTATTTATCACTTCAGTTGACAGCTTTTATTGAATGTTTCTCATCTTTGACTTGAGTTGTCTTTCTCATCTTGAAAAAGGCTAACTTTGCCACAGCAATTCTTGTTCTAACCTCTACAAGGCAGCTTCCATCAGATGTTATGACTGTTCAGAGATAGCTGTACTAACTCACCTGTTTAAAATTTATGTTAGACAGTAGAAGACAAGGGTGCAATCAATGCTAGGCATTTTCTGAGAACATTAATAGATCTTTGATAGAAGTAAACAAAGACCTATATCTTTGCTACATTGATGTCACAAAAACGTTCAATAGAATAAAACACACTGAAGTGATAAAACTATTTACAGATTTTCATGTCATTAGGAAAGACGCAGACTTGTAAAGAACAGACTGAGAACAAAATTAAACTGTGCTACTATAGAAATCTCATAATCATGCTAGGTTAATATCAACAAATTAACTAATTCATTGCTGAAGGATAATTAATATATCACCAAATGTGACTTCCTATTTGAACAGTTGAACAATATATCACCCTACTAGGGTTATTGTGTTATTTGTTTTGTTTCGTAGTTTCTTCCACAATTTCAGTGCTCATTGAATGGTAATTTACATTATAATACTTGTTCATTTGATTGCGCACCATGTTTGGTCCAGACTTATTTCTTGTTTGGCACTGAATCAGTTAAGACAGTTATCCAACAGTTTCAGACCTTATTTCCCCTGTACTGTAAACACGTTATGAGATATTTGTGTGTATGTGTGTGTGTGTGTGTGCATATCCCTTTTACAGGACATCACTGTCAACACCAGCATTTTACTGCTGTTGTTGATGCTTTTGCAAGTTTACGTTCAGTAGTTTGCCATTACTTTCTGAATGACAGGCTTCAATACCAACTCATTAAAACCCAGCACAACGCGGTCTGCTGCCAAATCAGTTGCAGCTGTGTTTCGAACGCGGGTAAACGGGCTTACAAATCACGTCCATAAGCCCTTAGCCATAGAGACCGGTGCGAGATATTTAATAGATAGAAAATAGCCCAAGACATAACATCGACAACATAAGAAGAGCAGATAATACAGTATTGATTGCAGACAATTTCTGTATATTTTACAGGGTTACAGTCCACAGAATGCTTGTGTAGTTACAGCAAAAGAAATCATGCGACGCCGTGGCGGCAAAGGAACCTTTGAGATGGTCATAATTGCTTTGGATAATAAGGTTATTAAAGTCATCTTCAAAATCAGTAGCACCCACATAAATTACATTTATTCTCATATACATATATACACACACACACACACATATATACATACGTACATACAGGGTGGTGCAATGACCAGCATGCTTACCTCCAGACCCAAGGATCATGCGTTTGAATCATCATCAAGTTGGGGATGTTTACAAATAACCTGGGATCTCAGGTTGACCTAACCTAAAACAGATACCAGGTAATATTCTGGGAAGTAAAGGCAGCTGGTAGCATACAGACCACATCAGCCATCGGGTACTGGTTGGTCTATAAAAATATGGTGCTAGCATCAAATAATCAGTAGGGTCATATATATATATATATATATATATATATATATATATATATATATATATATATATATATATATATATATATATTAAATGTTTGCATATCCTTTACAGGACATTGCTGTCAACATCAGCATCTTTCAGCTGACTTGATTTCTTGGCAAGATTATACTCAGTAGTTTGTCATTGCTTTCTGAGCGGCCGGCTCACATACCCCATAAGTTACTGACACGATTCGAACCACTGCTGATTCTCACCGTCGTCACGTTACTTACGAGAGTATACGAGATTACGGAGAAAAGTCGCTAACCTCTAGGCCAGGAAGCTATAGATATATATATATATATGTCATCAAGTGCATTGCTGATTGGCATAGATACGAGGGAGCTTCAAATCAAAACCTTAAAAGTGTGATAGAAATTACAATAACCATGACATTGTCTTGTAACCTGTTAATAATGTTGTTAAGGATGTCCAGAGTGCTCAGCATGTGATATCACGGTGACATAAGGACAGTTTAAAGATAGCCACATCACTTTTGACATGCACAAAAGAGGAGCAGCGTTATGTTATCAATTGTTTGATCAGTGAAGGGGTGAAACCTATTGAGATTCATGGTGAATGAAGGTCCAGTATGGTGATGCATGCTTGTTAGTCCAGCAAGTGTGTGAGTGGAGTAGGGAGTTTCAAAATGTTTGGGTTCGGTGAAGAGCTACAGCAGGTTGTGTATGAGTGGTTACACATGTCACCAAGAGAATTTTTTTCTACAGGAATCCAAGCATTGTATTGGCACTGGAGGACTTGCATTGGACGTTGTGGTGACTACATAAAAAAACTATACATTAGTTCTTTACTTTTTCAGAATAAATTCACCAAAAAAAAACAAACATTTAAGGTTTTAATTTGAAGACCCCTCATAATAAAGCATCTTGCGATCTTCAGTGACATATATGAGTTTTGTGCACTTACACACTTCCATGTCATTACTCCAGTTTGTCAAGAATCTTCTCTCTTGTCTTCTTCTAATTTTTCCATAAATCTTTCCAGTTGTCACAATATGGTCTGGTTTATGTCTTTTCATAGCCAGGTCAAAAATTATGAATCTTTCAGATATTGTCTTTGTGTCTTTGCTGCTTTCAAAACAGTTTACTTCGTCATTTTGACTGTCCAACAATTTCCAGCATTCTTCTGTAAAACATCATCTTTCATTTTGTTGCTTGTTTACTAATTGTCCAGGATTCACAGCCATGTCTTAAAACTGATTCTACAAATATGTAAAATGCAAGAATTCTTTTTCTAACATCAACTGACAAGGATTTATTGGATAAGATGTTCTTAATTTCATAAAATGCACTGTTTGCTTATCCTATTTTGTTCTCTATTCCTGTGACACATCTTCCATTTAATGTTATCCATCTTCCTATATATACTAGCTGACCCTGCCCGGCTTCGCCCAGTCACTGGTGGGGAGCATCTCATTTAATTCATATAAGTAGTCATATAAGTTCTCGTTCCCGTTACCGACTGTCTGCCTGCCTGTCTGTCTGTCTGTCTGTCTGTCTGTCTGTCTGTCTGTCTGTCTGTCTGTCTGTCTGTCTGACCCGGCCCGGCATTGCCCAGCTCCTGGTGTGGAGCATCTCATTTACTTCATATAAGTAGTCATATAAGTTCCCGTTCCCGACTGTCTATCTGTCTGTCTATCTGTCTGTCTATCTGTCTGTCTATCTGTCTGCCTGACCCTGCCCGGCTTCGCCCAGTCCCTGGTGGGGAGCATCTCATTTAATTCATATAAGTAGTCATATAAGTTCCCGTTCCCGTTCCCGACTGTCTGTCTGTCTGTCTGTCTGTCAGTCAGTCAGTCAGTCAGTCAGTCTGTCTGTCTGTCTGTCTGTCTGTCTGTCTGTCTGTCTGTCTGTCTGTCTGTCTGTCTGTCTGTCTGTCTGTCTGTCTGTCTGTCTGTCTGTCTGTCTGTCTGTCTGTCTGTCTGTCTGTCTGTCTGTCTGTCTGTCTGTCTGTCTGTCTGTCTGTCTGTCTGTCTGTCTGTCTGTCTGTCTGTCTGTCTGTCTGTCTGTCTGTCTGTCTGTCTGTCTGTCTGTCTGTCTGTCTGTCTGTCTGTCTGTCTGTCTGTCTGTCTGTCTGTCTGTCTGTCTGTCTGTCTGTCTGTCTGTCTGTCTGTCTGTCTGTCTGTCTGTCTGTCTGTCTGTCTGTCTGTCTGTCTGTCTGTCTGTCTGTCTGTCTGTCTGTCTGTCTGTCTGTCTGTCTGTCTGTCTGTCTGTCTGTCTGTCTGTCTGTCTGTCTGTCTGTCTGTCTGTCTGTCTGTCTGTCTGTCTGTCTGTCTGTCTGTCTGTCTGTCTGTCTGTCTGTCTGTCTGTCTGTCTGTCTGTCTGTCTGTCTGTCTGTCTGTCTGTCTGTCTGTCTGTCTGTCTGTCTGTCTGTCTGTCTGTCTGTCTGTCTGTCTGTCTGTCTGTCTGTCTGTCTGTCTGTCTGTCTGTCTGTCTGTCTGTCTGTCTGTCTGTCTGTCTGTCTGTCTGTCTGTCTGTCTGTCTGTCTGTCTGTCTGTCTGTCTGTCTGTCTGTCTGTCTGTCTGTCTGTCTGTCTGTCTGTCTGTCTGTCTGTCTGTCTGTCTGTCTGTCTGTCTGTCTGTCTGTCTGTCTGTCTGTCTGTCTGTCTGTCTGTCTGTCTGTCTGTCTGTCTGTCTGTCTGTCTGTCTGTCTGTCTGTCTGTCTGTCTGTCTGTCTGTCTGTCTGTCTGTCTGTCTGTCTGTCTGTCTGTCTGTCTGTCTGTCTGTCTGTCTGTCTGTCTGTCTGTCTGTCTGTCTGTCTGTCTGTCTGTCTGTCTGTCTGTCTGTCTGTCTGTCTGTCTGTCTGTCTGTCTGTCTGTCTGTCTGTCTGTCTGTCTGTCTGTCTGTCTGTCTGTCTGTCTGTCTGTCTGTCTGTCTGTCTGTCTGTCTGTCTGTCTGTCTGTCTGTCTGTCTGTCTGTCTGTCTGTCTGTCTGTCTGTCTGTCTGTCTGTCTGTCTGTCTGTCTGTCTGTCTGTCTGTCTGTCTGTCTGTCTGTCTGTCTGTCTGTCTGTCTGTCTGTCTGTCTGTCTGTCTGTCTGTCTGTCTGTCTGTCTGTCTGTCTGTCTGTCTGTCTGTCTGTCTGTCTGTCTGTCTGTCTGTCTGTCTGTCTGTCTGTCTGTCTGTCTGTCTGTCTGTCTGTCTGTCTGTCTGTCTGTCTGTCTGTCTGTCTGTCTGTCTGTCTGTCTGTCTGTCTGTCTGTCTGTCTGTCTGTCTGTCTGTCTGTCTGTCTGTCTGTCTGTCTGTCTGTCTGTCTGTCTGTCTGTCTGTCTGTCTGTCTGTCTGTCTGTCTGTCTGTCTGTCTGTCTGTCTGTCTGTCTGTCTGTCTGTCTGTCTGTCTGTCTGTCTGTCTGTCTGTCTGTCTGTCTGTCTGTCTGTCTGTCTGTCTGTCTGTCTGTCTGTCTGTCTGTCTGTCTGTCTGTCTGTCTGTCTGTCTGTCGTCTGTCTGTCTGTCTGTCTGTCTGTCTGTCTGTCTGTCTGTCTGTCTGTCTGTCTGTCTGTCTGTCTGTCTGTCTGTCTGTCTGTCTGTCTGTCTGTCTGTCTGTCTGTCTGTCTGTCTGTCTGTCTGTCTGTCTGTCTGTCTGTCTGTCTGTCTGTCTGTCTGTCTGTCTGTCTGTCTGTCTGTCTGTCTGTCTGTCTGTCTGTCTGTCTGTCTGTCTGTCTGTCTGTCTGTCTGTCTGTCTGTCTGTCTGTCTGTCTGTCTGTCTGTCTGTCTGTCTGTCTGTCTGTCTGTCTGTCTGTCTGTCTGTCTGTCTGTCTGTCTGTCTGTCTGTCTGTCTGTCTGTCTGTCTGTCTGTCTGTCTGTCTGTCTGTCTGTCTGTCTGTCTGTCTGTCTGTCTGTCTGTCTGTCTGTCTGTCTGTCTGTCTGTCTGTCTGTCTGTCTGTCTGTCTGTCTGTCTGTCTGTCTGTCTGTCTGTCTGTCTGTCTGTCTGTCTGTCTGTCTGTCTGTCTGTCTGTCTGTCTGTCTGTCTGTCTGTCTGTCTGTCTGTCTGTCTGTCTGTCTGTCTGTCTGTCTGTCTGTCTGTCTGTCTGTCTGTCTGTCTGTCTGTCTGTCTGTCTGTCTGTCTGTCTGTCTGTCTGTCTGTCTGTCTGTCTGTCTGTCTGTCTGTCTGTCTGTCTGTCTGTCTGTCTGTCTGTCTGTCTGTCTGTCTGTCTGTCTGTCTGTCTGTCTGTCTGTCTGTCTGTCTGTCTGTCTGTCTGTCTGTCTGTCTGTCTGTCTGTCTGTCTGTCTGTCTGTCTGTCTGTCTGTCTGTCTGTCTGTCTGTCTGTCTGTCTGTCTGTCTGTCTGTCTGTCTGTCTGTCTGTCTGTCTGTCTGTCTGTCTGTCTGTCTGTCTGTCTGTCTGTCTGTCTGTCTGTCTGTCTGTCTGTCTGTCTGTCTGTCTGTCTGTCTGTCTGTCTGTCTGTCTGTCTGTCTGTCTGTCTGTCTGTCTGTCTGTCTGTCTGTCTGTCTGTCTGTCTGTCTGTCTGTCTGTCTGTCTGTCTGTCTGTCTGTCTGTCTGTCTGTCTGTCTGTCTGTCTGTCTGTCTGTCTGTCTGTCTGTCTGTCTGTCTGTCTGTCTGTCTGTCTGTCTGTCTGTCTGTCTGTCTGTCTGTCTGTCTGTCTGTCTGTCTGTCTGTCTGTCTGTCTGTCTGTCTGTCTGTCTGTCTGTCTGTCTGTCTGTCTGTCTGTCTGTCTGTCTGTCTGTCTGTCTGTCTGTCTGTCTGTCTGTCTGTCTGTCTGTCTGTCTGTCTGTCTGTCTGTCTGTCTGTCTGTCTGTCTGTCTGTCTGTCTGTCTGTCTGTCTGTCTGTCTGTCTGTCTGTCTGTCTGTCTGTCTGTCTGTCTGTCTGTCTGTCTGTCTGTCTGTCTGTCTGTCTGTCTGTCTGTCTGTCTGTCTGTCTGTCTGTCTGTCTGTCTGTCTGTCTGTCTGTCTGTCTGTCTGTCTGTCTGTCTGTCTGTCTGTCTGTCTGTCTGTCTGTCTGTCTGTCTGTCTGTTCTGTCTGTCTGTCTGTCTGTCTGTCTGTCTGTCTGTCTGTCTGTCTGTCTGTCTGTCTGTCTGTCTGTCTGTCTGTCTGTCTGTCTGTCTGTCTGTCTGTCTGTCTGTCTGTCTGTCTGTCTGTCTGTCTGTCTGTCTGTCTGTCTGTCTGTCTGTCTGTCTGTCTGTCTGTCTGTCTGTCTGTCTGTCTGTCTGTCTGTCTGTCTGTCTGTCTGTCTGTCTGTCTGTCTGTCTGTCTGTCTGTCTGTCTGTCTGTCTGTCTGTCTGTCTGTCTGTCTGTCTGTCTGTCTGTCTGTCTGTCTGTCTGTCTGTCTGTCTGTCTGTCTGTCTGTCTGTCTGTCTGTCTGTCTGTCTGTCTGTCTGTCTGTCTGTCTGTCTGTCTGTCTGTCTGTCTGTCTGTCTGTCTGTCTGTCTGTCTGTCTGTCTGTCTGTCTGTCTGTCTGTCTGTCTGTCTGTCTGTCTGTCTGTCTGTCTGTCTGTCTGTCCTGTCTGTCTGTCTGTCTGTCTGTCTGTCTGTCTGTCTGTCTGTCTGTCTGTCTGTCTGTCTGTCTGTCTGTCTGTCTGTCTGTCTGTCTGTCTGTCTGTCTGTCTGTCTGTCTGTCTGTCTGTCTGTCTGTCTGTCTGTCTGTCTGTCTGTCTGTCTGTCTGTCTGTCTGTCTGTCTGTCTGTCTGTCTGTCTGTCTGTCTGTCTGTCTGTCTGTCTGTCTGTCTGTCTGTCTGTCTGTCTGTCTGTCTGTCTGTCTGTCTGTCTGTCTGTCTGTCTGTCTGTCTGTCTGTCTGTCTGTCTGTCTGTCTGTCTGTCTGTCTGTCTGTCTGTCTGTCTGTCTGTCTGTCTGTCTGTCTGTCTGTCTGTCTGTCTGTCTGTCTGTCTGTCTGTCTGTCTGTCTGTCTGTCTGTCTGTCTGTCTGTCTGTCTGTCTGTCTGTCTGTCTGTCTGTCTGTCTGTCTGTCTGTCTGTCTGTCTGTCTGTCTGTCTGTCTGTCTGTCTGTCTGTCTGTCTGTCTGTCTGTCTGTCTGTCTGTCTGTCTGTCTGTCTGTCTGTCTGTCTGTCTGTCTGTCTGTTCTGTCTGTCTGTCTGTCTGTCTGTCTGTCTGTCTGTCTGTCTGTCTGTCTGTCTGTCTGTCTGTCTGTCTGTCTGTCTGTCTGTCTGTCTGTCTGTCTGTCTGTCTGTCTGTCTGTCTGTCTGTCTGTCTGTCTGTCTGTCTGTCTGTCTGTCTGTCTGTCTGTCTGTCTGTCTGTCTGTCTGTCTGTCTGTCTGTCTGTCTGTCTGTCTGTCTGTCTGTCTGTCTGTCTGTCTGTCTGTCTGACCCGGCATCGCCCAGCTCCTGGTGTGAAGCATCTCATTTAATTTATATAAGTAGTCATATAAGTTCCTGTTCCCGACTGTCTATCTGTCTGTCAGTCTGTCTATCTGTCTGCCAGACCCTGTCCGGCTTCGCCCAGTCCCTGGTTGGGAGCATCTCATTTAATTCATATAAGTAGTCATATAAGTTCTCATTAAATTCATACAACAAAAAAAGTAACTTAAAAGAATGTCCTTCCACACACCATCCATTATTTTTAATGAAAACTCTTTCTAATCACCTTCATGACTACAGTAACTTCTTAAGCAAAAAAAGATGAGTTACAATGTTATGCATTGTGCATTATTTTTATGAAAACTTTGAAAATGCCTTACAGATTGTACCATTATTTATTATAACTCATATGCCTGTGTATAACTATGGACAAAGAGTTTATAAATCTTTGAAAACGATGCCACAATATGACTATAAGTTATACAGAAAAGTTATGCCCCTTGAAATAACTTTTACAGAGTTAGGTCCCCTGAGATATATGAAATTATAATGAAAAATGAAATAATACTGAGTAAGCAGGCGATTTCACACTTAAAAAATATCACAGTTGGCAGCTCTGGAATGAAAGGAAGACGTGTAGAAAATTTCATCTCAATCAGATGGGCCGTTCGCGAACAAATAAAGGACATACATACATACATACAGACAGACAGACAGACAGACAGACAGACGGAGATCGCCTTTTATAAATAAGATTACTAACTGGCACCTTGCTGTCTTGATAGATGATAGTTTGTAAAGTGGAGTTAATCCCTACATAACACAAAGCCTGGGCTGAGGTTAGAGATCATGTGTTGCCCATGCAGCATGATCCCTCTTGGCCTGCCTAGTTTACTCCAGAGGAAAGGTAACACCAATACATCTGGAACAAGACAAGCTGCAGAAGCTGCCAGATCAGCAAAGCAATACTCTAATGGTATGCCTGTCAGAGCTTCCATCTAGACCAGTTGCAGACCAAGGTTTAGGGCCTGGTCTGCCCTGCCATGACATTTAGTCTTTAGGTTGCATTTCCTCACACTAAGTAAGGCTCGTATCCTCCCAGTTACGCTCCTTTGGCTGAAGCAATTGGCATAATGTAGGGTATAGGGTTTGGTGAGCATCTCCCAACATTCAGCGCTAACAAAAGCAGGTAGTACCATCTACTGTGAAATGGTACCTCAACCATATCTTATATAAATATATAATTACTCTATATAGCAGCTACAAACCACTTCTTGGATGTTAGATACAAAGGGAAATCACTATGTTATATTTTCAAGAATAAGTTTCGAGCATGTTATGAATCTGGAATGGACATATTCAGATGCTAGCAGTCTTTGGATTTAATAACTTGGCATTACATGACATGACATACTCCTCTAGAAGTATTGAGTATTAATGTAGAATCAAAAATAATCAATTTGTTGGAACAGCTATTGTAGTTTATATGGTAATGTTAAAGGTACTTCCATAGCAAATACTACCTTTGACCCCAAACTGGTGGAGCAAATTGAGGCTAAATGCTTGTTTATTTTTCTATTCTTTATTTTGTTTTGGTCTCAGTTTAACAGCCACCTTGATTAATTTCGGTAATATTATTTATACCATTTTATACTTTCTTATCTGAAGGGAAATCATGGAGCAGCAAATATAGGAGTTCATTCATGCAATGATGATGCTACTGGCATTCAGTATGCAGGGTTCCCATATGTGATATTGTCAGAAAACATGACAGAAGCTAAAGTGACATGCTCACTGCCAATAACTGAAGACCAGTTGTAAGAAGTTATTTCATGATGCTACCAAGCTTATTACTTCTTGTCTGTTAGATGCATTATTACTAAAACGTTAGTTCATTTGCTAAGTATACAAGATACTCATACTGTTAACAAGCACTTTAGTAGTTTTACTGTTTAACAAAGAATCCTGACAATGTTAAGAAATATATTAATCTGTCACTGAAGAACCTTTAAGGACATTGAAATGATTTAAGGTCGGTTGATTGGTGAATATTCTTTAGTTAGTTGCAGTCAACCACATAATTTTTTGGCTGTTTTTGATTTCCTGGCAAAGGTTATTTTCAGCAATTTTCCATTGTTTCTGAACGACCGGCACTCATACCATTGTATGAAATACCAACGCAAGGCGGTCTGCTTCCAAAATGCCATAAGCTGTGTTTTAACCACGGTATGTGATATTACGAATTGTAGCTTTAATCCCTTTGCTGCTGTGCCGGCTTGGACATAGTTTTAATCTAAAGTCAGATGCATTGGTGTTCAGGTCATTTGAGCACTCAAATGGACTTACATCTATTGGATTCAGATAAGTATAGTGTCTTAACTCTTGACTTTGTAAATAAGTACCAACTTTGTGGGGACTATGTTCTTGTTTCCCTCTCTAAGCTCAGAAACCAGCAGAATGTGCAAGACCAGTATTGGTACTTTACATGTGTGGAGAGGTCATGATTCAGCATGGCACATACGAACTGTCTGGAATTTGGCTTAGGTTGGCAATGTTTCCCCCACAAGTTTGAGGTAAAGGGTGTATTTTTAATGACTCTGCAGTGTTAAAAAAATATTGCCGGTCCAAGTTTTGTATTCACCCTCTGTAAAGGTCATGCACCATAATATGCAAATACAAAACTTGGACCAGCAATATTTTCAAACACTGCACAGTTATTAAAAATACCACCTGTATTTCAGTGTCAGCAGAAACCAACCCATAGCCTTGAGGGAAAATAACATGAGACATAAATTCACAGGTATTGATAGAAATAAAAGAAAGAAGTTGAGATCAACATCATCATTACAGCATTTTTATTTATACCATTGCTTGACTTCCTGGTGGGTGTGGTTAAGAGCTGTTTAATAATGGCTGCTTAAATATCTGCTGCCATGTGATGTGCATTTAGAATTATAAACTGATTACCTCCTGAAGATATAATCTGGACCCCAGTTAATAGGGCCAGAAATGAGCACTCACCTAAGAACGGGTGTTGAAGTCAGATGTACCAGGCCAGAAGACACTACAGCATCCATGGCGGTGAGCTTCTATCACAATTCTATTTAGAAGTCTCAGTAAGATTTCCATGACAGTAACATACATCCCAAATACCAGACTTGTGTGAAGACATTACTAGAACAGCAGTGAATAAGAGGAAGAAAGAAAAAATATGAAAGATAAAACCCAGGAGTTTAGAATATGTGGCATTTGATGTTGATGACTAGCATTCTAAATCCCTTGATCAGTCTTCTTGAACAAACATGTGAATCATTAAGTATTCTTTTTACATAAAGAGATGACAGTATTTGCTGTTGCTGGAAGTACACATAGCCGTGAGTGTTAGGAAGTTGTCAGGCTGGTTAAGAGTTTGGTCAGAGTTGAACAAAGAGTACATCCGCAGACTTCCTAAATAACTGCATGATGAGTGAAAAGTGATCTTCCATGAATATATAAACATAATCAAGTTGGAATCAACGACTGGCAAGAGAAGGTCGACCAGAGAGACGAATGGAGACGGTTTGTATCTGCAGCAAAGAACCTCAATGGCTCGGAACGCTGAAGAAGAAGAAGAAGAATTTCTGTGGCAAAGGTAGCCTTTTGCTATATGGAACGCATACTGATCAATAAAAAGATGTTAATTGCAGTAAGAAAAAGAGTATTGAAGTGCTACATAGAACCTGTACTTTTGTATGGGTGTGAAACATGGACAATGAGTAGATAAGCTGAAAAACATCTAAAAGCGGTGGAAATGTGGTTTATGAGGAAAATGTAAAGAATACCATGGACAAACAGAAAAGCCCATGAGCAAGTCCTACAAGAAGCAAAGGAGAACCATTATCTGATTAGAGAATTTAGATGTAGACAGTCAAAATTGTTTGGGCACAGAAGGCAGAGAAGTCATTATCTGCATGATTTGGCCACATGGCATGGTCAAGACAAGAACACAGAGGAGATCCATGACTCTGGTGATCATGTAAGATGGCAAAACATGACCGCCCACACTTATCGACATGGCATATGATGATGATGAATCAGGGTTGAATTGAATTTCTGTTTGAGTAATCAAATCAACCCTTTTGTCTGGCTGCTGATATTTCTCCTGATAGCCAGCCATTCTGAATTAGAATGAGATGATGTAGATTGAGAGTGTTATGATTGAATTTGAAACTACTATGTTCTGTTGTGTGTTAAATCTGCAGAGAATGAAATGTTTGTTATTCACCACATTACCATGTTCGGTCCAGTGAATTATATGAGCACTTGTTATTGACAGAGTTGTTTTATTTAAAATACGTTCACCATTTCTCACCTATGTACATTTTCTGGCCATTCACGTGTAGAAGGTTTCAGTCTTTTAAGTAATAATAAATTATACTGCTGCTGCTTCTTCTTTTTCATCTCTTCTTTCTTTCATCTGCCAGTGAACCATAGTTAGTTAGTCAAGAGATCATGCTCTTTTCGCATGGAACTAATAGTCCATATGTGCTTGAATCCCCTCATCAGTATCTCCCTCAACATGTCACAACTGATGAGACCAGTTCTGTGTTGATTGACTTCTTCTTTAGTGTCTTTCAAGGCATGCCTGGCTTGCTTCCACTTGACATGATTTTTTTCTTGCAGTCTGGTCATAGTTGCAGAATCATATCCATCCCTTGAGTTATGTTTTTTTGTCATACATGGTAGGTTACTGTATTACTGTTCTTTGCTTGCTTCCATTATGAGCTTACAATTATCACGGAACAGTCATAACATCTGATGGGAGATAACTTGAAGAGATTAGAACAAGAATCGCCATGGCGAAAGTAGTCTTTAGCAAGATGAAAAACATGCTGACCAATAAAAAGATTCCAATTGAAAAGAGAAAAAGAGTGTTGAAGTGCTACATAGGGCCTGTTCTTTTGTATGGATGTGAAACTTGGACAATGAGCAATCAAGCTGAAAAACATCTTATAGCTGCAGAAATATGGTTTCTGAGGAGAATGCAAATAATTCCACGGACAGAGAGAAAAACAAATAACCAAGTACTATAGGAAACAAATGAAAATCGTAAATTGATTAGAGAAATTAGACGCGGACAGTTAACATTTTTTAGACATGTTATGAGAAGAAATGGACTGGAGAACGTGGTGACAATGGGCAAGATCGGAGGGAACAGACTAAGGGGAAGACTGAGAAGTAAATACCTGGATGGCTTAGCCACATGGCATGGTCGAGACAGGAACAATGAGCTGATCCACGACTCTGATGATCAAGTGAAATGGCGCTCATGACCGTTCACCTTTCCAGCATGGCATATGGTGGATGGATGGATTATGAGCTCCAGTAAAGCACAGGCTATAGTATTAGATTCTTGGGTTTGTCTTCTGTCTTGTCTTGTCTTTCCTCTCGTGCCTAAGTCGGCGCATAGGGCAGAAGTCGTGGCTCTCTATGTTTGGGCGTCAAACATTTGGAGCCAGAAATCTGATTCTGTAACAGTTGGGAGTTTTATGATGGTGGATTGTCAAACTTATGTTTATTTCATTTCTGTGTTCTGATAATTTAACTCAAGCTCTTTCTTCAATTGAAAGTGAAACACGGTATAACAGGAAGTGATAGAATAGATGTAATTGCAACAGAAAGTCAACATTTAGACACGAAAACCACCAACAATATGTTGCATGATGTCGCTGCATCTCATCAGGTGCATACTGCAGAGTTATATTTCATATGAAGTGAATAAATCAATAATACTAAAGCTGAAACAATTAAAACACAGTCATAGATATTGTTTGAATATGGAAAATCTGTTGTTACCACGATAATTTATATTTACAACAAACTCTTTCTGTTTGCACAACACCGCGCGGAACTGCCTAATAGCTAACACCTCACTATATTTGAGTACAATTTTATTGTTCGTCGAATACACAATACTGTTCAAAAATCAAAAAAGAAACGCAAAATTTTTGCTGTTTTTTAAAAGATATTCGCTTACTGGACATCAGTCAACCCATCGACTGTGTTCATCTGGTCATTAACTTCTCGTGGTTACCTGAATAGTACTCACCTCATGATTCGTGAGGTAATGAAAGAGGTAAAGTCGAAACAACATTTATGACAATAACTCGTGACAGGTTCATGATAATCCCACGAAACTTGCTGAACACAACACTCTCTGACCATATTATTGAATACCTATAAAAGATGGAAGCTCCTCGAATAAATTCAGTTGAAAATCAGTTATCAGTTGGGGTATCTTGATTGCACTCCGGACATGTCCATAGGTGCTTAGATCGTCCCCCCAGCATATGCATCAGCGTCCGGTGGCTAATAGTGCCAGTTCTGTGTTGGTTGACGAGGCGCTTTGTTTTCCCGATGTACCTCTTGCGTCTGGCTGTGCCGATTCTTACTCCCACGTCTTTCATCCTGGACAGCGATGTGGAATCACTGACGTCAAAGTCCTCTGTTCTCGCCATATCTTTGAGGACGTTAATAACATCGGCACGATCCATGGGCTAGGCATCTACAGGGGGTGCAGAGCCAGCCAGTTTATCAGCTCGTTCATTTCCCTCGACTCCCGCATGTCCCGGGACGAAGATGAAGGTGACTTTACGGATAACAGACTTCCGCAGCGACTCAGTCCACTGTCTACGTACAGATCCAGCTTCGACCTTCTGAATCATGCTCATTGAATCACTTAGTACACACACGTTGGTATAAAGCTGTGATTCCAGCCATATGAACGCCTGTGTAATTGCCATCACCTCCATCGTCATGCTGCTCGTGGTCATAGAGTGGTCACCACTGGATTCTTGAACGGTTCGGCCCGCTGAACGGGCTGTAAATGCCCACGCACTTCTCTGCTGCTTTACAACAGATCCATCTGTATAGATGAGCACTTCGGGGCTATCTGAGTGTTCATAGATGAGCGCGTTAACCTCTGCATTGACAGCGGCAGGGTTCTGCTCTCTGCACCGTCTGTCGAGTGTGAGAAAATGCAATGCGCAAGTATGGCTCACCTCACTACAGAACAATGATTCATCATCATTTAACGTTTACAGGCTGGACAGTCACAAAGTGTAGTAGCCAGATAATTTAATGTGGTTAGAAGCACAATTAGTCGCCTTTGGACGTGATTTCAAGAAACTGGCTCAGTGGCAGACCGGCCGCGTAATGGAAGACCCAGAATCAACACTGTTGCCGAAGACCGCTTCATACAGCTGCGTCACCTTAGAAATCGATTTGCATCTGCGTCCTCCACAGTCCAATCAATGTCAGGAGCTTGTTGAATTTCAGATCAAACGTTCAGGAACCGGCTGCACGACGCTGGTCTTTAGGCTGTAAACCCTACAGAGGTCATGTTCTTACAGACCGGCATCGCCAGAACCGACTGCAGTGGGCGAATCAGCATCGTCAATAAAATGTTGGTTATCAGTTGGGGTATTTTCATTGTACTCCGGACAGGTCCATATGTGCTGTGATCTCTCTCCCCCCCCCCCCCCCCCCCCCCCAGCATTTGCATCAGCGTCCGGTGGCTAATAGTGCCAGTTCTGTGTTGGTTGACGAGGCACCTCATTTTCCCGATGTACCTTTCGTGTCTGGCCGTGCCGATTCTTACTCCCAAGTCTTTCATCTTGGACAGCGATGTGGATTCACTGACGTCAAAGTCCTCTGTTCTCGCCATATCTTTGAGGACGTTAATAACATCGGCACGATCCATGGGCTGGCCATCTACAGGGGGTGCAGAACCAGCCAGTTTATCAGCTCGTTCATTTCCCTCGACTCCCGCATGTCCCGGGACGAAGATAAAGGTGACTTTACGAGACAACAGACTTCCGCAGCGACTCAGTCCACTGTCTACGTACAGATCCAGCTTCGACCTTCTGAATCATGTTCATTGAATCACGTAGTACACACACGTTGGTATAATGCTGTGATTTCAGCCATATGAAAGCCTGTGTAACTGCCATTACCTCCATCTATCTGAGTGTTCATAGATGAGCGCGTTAACCTATGCATTGACAGCGGCAGTGTTCTGCTCTCTGCACCGTCTGTCGAGTGTGATAATCCAGGAGAAAGTGCACTTAAAAGCTGGAGGCACCGGCACCCATTCCTTGCCGGGATTGATACTGGTAAGACTGCAGACCTGTCTGACGACATCTTCCGCCCAACCCATCCATGATTTGCCCCTCTTTAGTCTGTCACCCTTTTCTCTGAATATAGCGTCATGCAGAGGGTGTTGCTCATCTGCACTTATTAAAATATCAGCAATTATCAAAACTTAATCAAATGCAGTCATAGCGTGAACAAAGAAAATTATTTTGTATACTGTTCAACAAAAAAAAGAAAAAAAGAAACGCAGCATGCTTGCTTGCTTGCTTGTGTTCGTTGGCTTGAGCTCCAACGCGCGAAGTCCTGTATGTCGGATGAAGGCATCCTGTTGTCCAACATCAGTGTGATGTCATACAGGACCTGAGTTTTGCGTGAGTATCCGTTGTCCCATGTCTGGCTTATTGGTGTGCAGACTGGTGGTTCCTCGCCGTACAGGCAGACACTCTCCGACTTCGGAGGAATCGGCGATCCTACTGACTTTAGCCAGGACCCCGAAAGGACTTGTTGCCCAGGACGCTCGACGAGGACGCGTCAATAGGTCTTGGCCAATATATAACCCGGCCCTGGTGCCTTGGAAACACCCCTGCGTCCCAAAACGCAGCATAATTGCAGTTTCAATTGTATACTGTTCAACAAAAAAAAAAAAAAAAAAGAAACGCAGCATTATTGCAGTTTCAATTGCAAACTTGTATCAACATTTTCTCTTGTACCAGTTCCTCTTGTAGTGTCATCAGAGCAGAAAGTCAAAATAAAGGACTTAGTCTAAATAACAACAGACAAATAGAAATAATGTTAATTACAAAGGCAAATGTTTTCCCAAATGCAACATCAAAGTGGATAGAACCAATTAGAAACATGTCTGTGCATTTAAATGTTTGGGTGCATTAATAACAACAGATGGATGATGTACTAGGCAAGTTAGGTGTAGAATAGGCCAAGGTAAAGCAATCTTTCACAAGCTGAAGAATATTCTCTGCAATTTATCTTTTCCTATTTAGGTGAGGAGAGGCATTCTTAAGAGCTATAGTGAGTCAGTCCTGATTTATGGAAATGAATCATAGACAATTAGCAGACAAGTGAGGAATTATGCGGAAGCTGTGGAGTATGGTGTTATAGAATAATAATGAGAAAACCTTGCTTAAAAGGAAAAAGTGATGAATATTTTGAAAGAAGTTAAGTCAGAAAGAAAATTGGTTTCAAGTACCAAGGAAGTATAATATCAAATGGCAGATCAGAAGGCGAGATCGAAACTAAATGCAATAAGGCAAGCCAACATTGGACAAATGGCATCAATACTAAAGAACAAACATGTATCAATAATTACTATGAAAGCACTTTACAATACAATCTTCCTACCAACTCTATGCTACCAATGCCAAACCTGGACTGACAGAAAAAGAGAAAAGAAAAATCACAACAACAGAAATGAGATTCCTGAGAAGAATACTCAACATATCAAGAAGAGATAAGATCAGAAATGAAGAAATAAGGACTAAAGTGGGGGTTATAGCAGCACTAGATTTTATTAGAAAGCAGCAAGTCAAATGGTTTGGCCATGCAAGTAGGTTACCAGTCAACAGCATACCACAACAAGCAATGATGTACAGACCAGATGGAAACAGGAAGAGGCCGACCACGTAAACGTTGGACGGAGGGAATAGCAGAGTCCATGGGAATATCGATACATGAAGCCCATAATCGGGCACTCTCACGATGTTTATACTTCACCTCGACACCGCAAGGTACAAGAGGAATCATGATGAGATTATATATATATATATATATATATATATATATATATATATATATATATATATATATATATATATATATATATATATATATATATATATATAAATTTAACTATAATAGAAAGTAAACATTTCAAGAGAACAAAATAAAAACAACAACAAACATGTTTGCATGTGTTAAGGCTTGTTGAACATCTCCATTGAAACAGAATATACACATTAATGACAAACAGTCACTTTAATGAAGACACAAACAATAGATTGCACGATTTATTGCCTGGCATATTTCGCTGCATCTCGTCAGGTACATACTGCAGAAATCACACAACTTACGTGAAATTAACTAGATAAATCCTTCAAGTTGAAATATACACAATTTCGCACAGTAATGTCGATTGTCTACCACGGTAATTTTAAGCTGACTAACATGTCTTTCTGTTTACACAATTCTGGCTTGCGTTGATAGATCATAATTGCTTCTGCAAATTTTAATAAGCGAGTATTTTGTGTTCTAAACAACACGCGAAATGCAGTGTCTCTGGACACAACATGGCGACTGGCGACAATGTGCCTGCCGATTGAAGACGCCGGGAGCTTCCGGTGTGTCGGCTCCTCGCGGCTATCATCTCCTGTGTGTTGTATCTTGTTGACCCATTGAGGTATGTGTTCTGACACCCGTTTGTTAAGCTGTCTCTCCGTTCGACCAATGTAAACGGCCTGGCATCTACATGTGAATTGGTAAATACAATTGTTTGTGGCGTACAGAGGAACAGGCTCTTTGACTGTTGGTGTAGGAATGGGTACGGTTTTACATCTAATGACTGGAGTTGCCGCACAGAATGTTCGACCTACTGCTGTAGTAAGCCGGTCTTGTAGACGTTGCATTACGTCATCCCCTCGAAAGGTTAGCTGGATGAATACCTTGAGTTTAGGGACTGTAGTTACGTCTGCTTTGGGTTTGGGCTGTTGGCAATGGCGCTTTATAAATCCTACGGGAAAACATTGTTTTGAGAGTCACTTTAATATTTTATCAATAGTAACAAGAAACTCATGCAGATCCACTGCTTAAAATATAGAATCTTGGCAGAAAATGAAACAAAACCTGCCTTGCTTAAACTTAATGTAAAACAATATACACAATATTTCTCCAAAATTACAGACAAAACAACACAGTAACATTGTGTATACAAATTTAATCCATGCCACTGACATTATTTAACATGAGCAATATACACATTCACCAGGTGTCAAATGAATATTAAGCCACCTATAAATGGTCAACTTCATTTACTACAGGTTGTTTGTAAAGCCTCACTACACTTTGTATGTAGAAAGCTGTTTGTTGGAGAGGATGTTTTTCATCATGCAAACGGAAGACATACTCTCCAACAAACAGCTGTTCTATATACAAAGTGTTGTGAGACTTTACAAACACCCTGTACAGTGAAGCTTGAAACTGACTGAAGTTTGATGACAGTCAATACACAATGCAGAGTCATATAATTTAATCACCAGCATTGTTTCTAGACTTCATCATGTATATCTTGTCATGTCTTAGGTTTATTTTAGAATTCATTGTTCCAGCTATTTCCCTGCACCTGACTCTATTCTGAGGTGCATGTCTGTACCTTCCCTACAGCTACTCTTTATGTTTAGTCTTACCGTCTTTTTTTTCCTTACCATGAATTCAAATTCATTATACTCTTTGATGCGTTTCTGTTTTTATTTTAATTATCCATCCTTATTTCCTCATCCTGCTTTCCATTTGTAGAGATCATAATATAAAGTTCCAACTATTTCTCTGCACCTGTTTCTATTTGGAGCTGTACGTCTATTGTAGCAATGCCTTTGTCGTTTCAATTTCTCCCCCATAGTTCACTTTATGTTAAGTGTTAGTGTTATTTTCCCAAACTGTGGGTTAAAACTCATGGTATTCTTATATTTTTCTGATTGTATTCTAATTGCCCTTTCTCATTTTCTCACCCTTCTTTCTATTTAAGAGATCACTGATACTCTACTTTGATAATTCTGCATTTGCTCATCAAACCCTAGGTACCCGATCTAGCATTCTAGTGATAACATGTAATGATATTGTCACATTCGATTGATTAGTTTGCAGTATGTTTGTTATATTATATGTTATAATTTGCAGTGTTATTGTTAATGAGTATATTCTATGTGACAATCAGTAGTGTTGTTGTATTCTAGGCAGCAGTTTTCAGTATTATGCCTCTTCCCATTATAATAATTTACTGTGTTATTGTTATATTCAAGGTGATAATTTACAGCGTTTCATTACATTCATGATGATAATTTGCAGTGTCATTGTTATATTCCAGTTGATACTTTACAGTTATATATCATATCCTAATAAATAAATCAAATATTTCAGCCATATTTGTCCACATTTTGCACCAACGACAAACACTGAGATGTGTATCTCTGGAGTTAGATCCTGTTGTAGAAATGGGGTTCCATGCATGTAAGAATGCACTGGAAGCAGATTTGATGCTACAGAAATATAGATGTGATGAGTATAGTTGCTGGGGTCTACAAGTTTGATAAAAAGACTTCGGCATTTTTGTGGTATTCTTATCAACAGTGACATTAAATACGTAGTGGAACCATGTATCACAGAGCTTACAGCATTCATTCATATGTGTCTTTAATATCCTGTGCTCACCATTGTGTTGGTTGACCCCTGCTTCTTCTTCATTAATCGTGCCTTCCTTTGCTCTTCTTTCTAAGTCTAGCTGACATTTACTATGGCCAAGGAATCTCAGTTTCCAAGATATGATATTGTTTATGAGTCAGTTTGTGTCCATTGTTCAGATCTTGCAGAATGCCAGTACATTTATCATCTTCTTGATCCATGGTATTCTGAAATGGTTCTCTAACACTGAAGTTGGAACATGTTGTGACAACCGGAAAGATTTGCGGAAAGAGAGATAGAGGAAGATAGCATAAGAAGATTCTTGACAGTCTTGTGTTGTGGCACAGAAGGGAGTCAACACACGAATCGATCCATGACGTCGGAGATCGTAATTTGTGGAGAGGCATGATCGCCTGAAGGCTGCTGGTAAGACATTGGATGATGACGAAGAACATTGAAGTTCGAAATTACAAAATGGCTTATAGCAATGAGATTTATTGTATGTGATATCAGTGAACAATGAAAATGGTTAAGAAACTGGAAGCAATCAAAATATTAGATTTGAGATGAATGTTGAGAATATCACGGACAGATGAAAACAGCCACTCAGGTATTGAGTGCTGCAGGTGTTACAAGATCCTTCATCAAAGCTCACAGGAAAAGGCTTATGGCACTTGTGGGATATAATATAAGAGATCATCATCATTATATGCCCTTCCAACTGATATAGGCGTTCATGTCTCCCAAATATCCAGGTCATTGGTGTTCTGGATCACCTCTGCTTAAGGCATTCCTCCATGCCACCGGCCCAGTCTGTCCTGCATCATTTCTCTCAGCCTGCTTGTGCCTCTTTTCTCACTGATCTCTCCAACAGTCATGCTGTTCTCCCTGGCTTCTTTTCTGATCACATGACAAATAATGTCGTTTGTCTCTTGCTTGTAGATGTATATAATGTTCTAGTATCATTAGCCTCTTCCTGGCAATTGGTGTTAGTTACTCTGGCAGCCCAAGGCATTCACAACATTTGTGTCAGGAACGACATCTCCGTTGCTTCTAAGCTCTTGCTAATTTATGTAAGAAGTAGAATAGAGAAAATAGTTTTATGTTGGAAAATACTAGCCAAAGGAGACAGAGGAGTACAGTGAAATATGTATGTAGAAAGTTTTCACAGCTGGACAATGAATAATAAAATAAGCAGCACCAACTTCCTGACAACAAAGAGGGTTTACAAGTCATGATTGCATATGTATGCTCCAGATCTGGTACCTTGAGAAGTAGAAGAAATCTTGGAGAGAAAACTGAATTGGTAATACTGATAACAACATACGCACATGCATTATTAACTTAGAATCAGATGGCATGTATCAAATTGTAAGATCAATGTTCTGTCTTCATGTAGGTATTTAACCTTTTAAGGCTCTCATATGATCTCGGGTTAACTCCAGTTGGAGGCTTAGGTTCGAAGAAAAAAAATCTCTTCTTCTCTTGTCCAAGTACAAAACAGAGCTGAAAAAGGAATAAAGAATCGTGTCAAATTGCTTATTTCACATGATGCGAAAAATTAAATGGGTTGAACTGCAGTAAAGCTTTGAAATTACACTGAGATGTGCTAGACCGGAGAACGGAACTGATTACGGTTACAAAATCAATCACAAGTGGCACACTGAATGGTGCATCAAGGCAGTCATCCTCACCACACAAGAACAATAAGACACTGATACAACTTACTGACTGGCACCTTCCTGTCTTGACATACGATAATTGGTAAAATGGAGTTGTACCTCTCCATTGCACAAAGCTTCAGCTGAATTTAGAGACCATGTGTTGCCCATGCAGCATGATCCCTCTCTCGATCTGCTTAGCCCACTCCAGAGGAAAGCTAACACCAATACATCTGGAACAAGACAAGCTGCGGAAGCTTCCAGATCAGCAAAGCAATACTCTAATTGTCAGCCTGTCGGAGTTGCGATCCTAGACCAGTTGCCGACCAAGGCTTGGGGTCTGGTCTGCCCTACCATGTCACTTAGTCTTTAGGTTGCATTTCCAGGCACGAGGGTAAAGCTTGTACCCTCTCAATTGTGCTCCTCCGCTCAAAGCCGTTGGCACAGTGTGGGTGTCGCGTTTGGTGAGCCCGGCCCAACATTCGACGCTAACAGAAAGCAGGTAGTAACTTCTACTGTCATACGGTAGCTCAGTCATATCTGACTAAGGCCTGACTTTACTGATTCATTCATTCATTCAGTAGCATGTCCTTAGCAGAACCTCGCTCCCATAACAACCTTCCGGAAAACCTCTCGATCATAAGCAAGATGTCCCGCGTCTGATACACCCATCTGGAGATCATCCGCCACATCCTGCACCCATCTTCTCTTTGGCCTTCCTCTTCCTCTCTTCCCAGGCATATACCCCTCCATTATTGTTCTCTCCAAACTTTCGTGACGTTTCAAGTGACCAAAATATTTCAATTTTCTTTGTTTTATCGTCTTTAATAGCCAAACTTCTTCAATATTCAACTCTTGAAGTATGGATGCATTTGTTCTTTTCTTTACCCAAGATATTCTTAGAACTCGTCAACTGATACAGCTATATTTTTACAAATAGGTTTTTCCCCCTTTGAAATATCTCTCCCCTCACGTGTCTGTTATCCCCGTGTCTCTATTTGTTTACCCTTCCCCATTTCTTTTCTTTGTACTTACCGTACCTTCACTATAGATATCATTTTCTGTCCCCCTTTCCACCCCGAAACATTTATTTCGCCTAGCCTACACTTTTCTTACTGTGTCCGTTCATGTCAGTGGGCCCACAGAACCCGAGACACATAGTTTGACTTTGTTTCGCTGGGATTCAGATGTTATCAGTACACACGATTTAAAACTGACTTTTTGTAGTTTTTTTTTCATGTAGTTGAATCCGGTCTTTTCGTTCTTGTGAACAGATGAAGGCTTTCTAGCCACAGTATCTACTCTGTCAATTGCGATTGTGTTCTTGTAAAGCTGACCAGTTCCACTTTATGTGTTTGTTGAGGATGGGTTAGGGGTAATTGAGCATATCAGTGGTTCCCATGCAATGTGGTGTTTCTCTCGTGCGCTCTGGGCGAAGGTCGCTGAATATGTGCCAGAAGTACAGGAATCCCAGAGAATTAATAAACCTTTTGTCAAAACCTCTCTCTCTCTCTCTCTCTCTCTCTCTCTCTCTCTCTCTCTCTCTCTCTCTCTCTCTCTCTCTCTCTCTCCGCCCCCCCCCCCCATAATCCCATATGTGGGTAATCAGGGTGCCACGAAGTTTACGTTAACTGTCAAGGACATCCAATCTTCCCTATCATCAGCTCGTTGTGTGTGGGTGGGGGATGTGTGTGGGTTGGGGATATGTGTGGGTGGGGGATATGTGTGGGTGAGTGCGGGATGTGTGGGTGGGTGTTTTTCGGTGGGTGGGGAGGGATGTGTTTGAGGGTGGGTGTGTTTAGGAATGCGTGTGTGGATAGGTGTCTTGGATGTGTGGGGAGATGTCTGTCTGTCTGTCTGTCTGTGTGTGTGTGTGTGTGTGTGTGTGTGTGTGTGTGTGTGTGTGGCGCGCGCGCGCGTGCATAAGTAAACATTTGTCAGTGAATTTGTGGTTATGATTGAGCATATGTATATGCGAGGGAGTGTGTATTTGTGTGTTACTGAGTGAGTGCATAAATGAGTTTGTGCAAATGATGTAAGTATGTATGCAGCTATGTGTGTTTTTACGAATGTGCGTGTGCACGTATGTATGCATGTGTCATAACATGGTAATATGCATTGTTTATGTTTACAACATTCATTTGACAATGTTCTTTTTCCCCCCCTATGTGAATGTATCATGCACGAGTGATGAGTGATTGGAAGGGCCGAATGTAAGACGGGCCTGCGTGCCCAATTTGTGACCATTGAAAATAAAGTTCGTTCGTTCGTTCGTTCGTTCGTTCATTCGTTCGTTCGTTCGTTCGTTCGTTCGTGCTTTCTTATATGGTCTGCATGTACAATGCGGGTTACAGGCTTGACGATTGATGGATCGACATCAGGCTTGACGATTGACGCGTCTACATCAGCTAAGTAACGTTTCTATATTTCATGTAGTTATATCAGTGTCTGTTTATTATCTGTGTTCTGAGGACAGCTCTAGCGGCAAAGTCATGTTGTTACTTGTGATTTACGTTCCAGTAAAGCTTAACAATGGGAGCCGGTCGTTCAGAAAGCAATGGCAAACTACTGAACGTAACACTTGCCTAGTACATCAACAGCAGCTGAAAAATGCTGGTGTTTACTGCAACGTCCCGTAAGGGATACGCAACAAACAAACAAACAAAAAGCTTAACAATTCCACTTGTTGTTTACATTGATCTAGTCATCATAACTTCAGAAAAATTGGAGGTGGTGGAAAATTTCGAATATATTGGATCTTTGATTACCAACAATGATGACACAATGAAAGACGTTAAACGAAGAATATTTATTGCTCTTCAAAGATAAAACAACTGAACAAATTGTGGAGATAGATAGAACTACAAAAATTGGATTTTTAAGAGCATGCATAATTCCCATTGCAACATACGCCCGTGAGACCTGGATACTTACTAAACAAGCTGAACAGCGCATGAATGGCTTTGAATATAAATGCTATAGCCGAGTTCTAAGAATATTTTGGATAAAGAAAAGAACAAATACATCCATACTTCAAGAGCTGAATATTGAAGAAGGTTGGCTATTAAAGACGATAAAACAAAGAAAATTGAAATATTTTGGTCACTTAAAACGTCACGACAGTTTGGAGAGAACAATAATGGAGGGGTATATCCTTGGGAAGAGAGAAAGGCCAAAGAGAAGATGGGTGCAGGATTAGGCAGGTGATCTCCAGATGGGTGTATCTGACGCGGGACATCTTGCTTATGATCGAGAGTTTTTTCGGAAGGTTGTTATGGAAGTGAGGTTCTTCCAAGGACATTATTCTGAATGGATGAATGAAACTAGAACATTATATACAACAATAAGAAAGAGACGAACAGCTTTCTTTGGTCATGTGATGAGAAAAGAGGCATTAGAGAACATCGTGACAACTGTAAAGATCGTGGGGAAGAGAGGCAGAGGCAGACCAAGAAAAATGTTGCTGGATGGATTGAGGCGGTGGCATGGAGGGATATTATCAGCAGAGTTGATCCATAAATCCAGGACCGAGATCTGTGGACAATCATGAACACCTACGGTATGGCACTTGATGATGATGATGGTGACTGACACACACACACACACACACACACACACACACACACACACACACACACACACACACACACACACACACTCTAGCTGACCCGTCCCGGCTTCGCCCAGCTCCTGGCAGGGATCTATCTATCTATCTATCTATCTATCTATCTATCTATCTATCTATCTATCTATCTATCTATCTATCTATCTATCTATCTATCTATCTATCTATCTATCTATCTATCTATCTATCTATCTATCTATCTTTCTGTCTGTCTGTCTGTCTGTCTGTCTGCCTTCCCATCCGTCCGTCTCTCCCTCCGTCTATCCCTCCCTCCCTCCCTCCCTCCATCCCTCACTGTCTGTCTCTCTGTCTGTCTGTCTGTCTGTCTAATAATTTATTGGTTGCAGTTAGAAAAGGAGGAAGAGGAGGAGGAGGAGGGGAGAAGAGGGAGGAGGAGGGGGAGGAGGAGGAGGGGGAGGAGGAGGAGGGGGAGGAGGGGAGGAGAAGGAGGAGGAGGGGAGGAGAAGGGATGAGGAGGAGGAGGGGAGGAGGGGGAGGGGAGGAGGAGGAGGAGGGGGAGGGAGGAAGAGGAGAAGAGGGAGGTGAAGGAGGGGAGGAGAGGGGATGAGGAGGAGGGGGAGGAGGAGGGGATGAGGAGGAGGGGGAGGAGGAGGGGAGGAGGGAGGGGGAGGAAGAGGGAGAAGGAGGTGAGGGAGGAGCTGGAGTAGGGAGAGGAGGAGGAGGGGGAGTAGGAGGAGGGGCAGGAGGAGGATTATAACGCATATGCCTGTAGATAACTGTAGCGAAAAGGTCCACGTATTTGAGAAATATGCAACAATTTTACATATATAGCAATGCTATTAAAAGTTATGACCCTCGCTATATATAAATTATAATGTAAATTAAAATATTAAATAATATTAAATAAATAACTGTTTTTACACTAACAAACTATGACAGTTGGCAGCACCGGAATGAGAAGAAGACGTGTAGAAAATTTCATCTCAACATAATACATATAAGACAATGTTTGTTTGTTTGTTTGTTTGTCCTTTATGCGATCCCGAATGGCCCATCCGATTGAGATGAAATGTTGTACATATGTTGTTCTCACTCCCGTGGAGCCAACTGAAATAGTTAGTTAGTTTAAAAACAGTTTTGTACGTAATACAACAACATTAATTAAAATATTGCTAGGGGACTTAACTTAAGAAAAGTTATATCAAGGGATATTACTTTTAGTAGCATTGCTATATTATGTAATTTAAATAATTGTTGTATTTTTCTTAAAATTTTATAAAATGTTTAAAGAAGTTATATACAGTCATTTGCGTTAAAAACAAAGCGATAAAAACTTTAAGGTATCTTCAAAGTTTTAATAAAAATAATGCATCTATCTTAGATACCTGAAATTTTTTTTAACTCATCGTTTTATTTCTCTTTGACATCTATACTGAATAATGATGAGAATAATGATGAATAATGCAATTTTGTTTTGGAGAGAATGTTATAGTATGACCCGCAAAGAATGCCGTCATTCACGATCAATTATTTTGAAAATTGTTTGTTGCATCGTTATGAAACTTTTTCAGCCGTCTTATATTTACCACCACCCAAGGAATATGTCTTTGATAGGTCCAAAAACAACTTAAATCATCGAAAGCGGCGACATTTCTTTGATGGTTTGCTGAAAAACTAGTGATTTATCGCTAACAAATTTATGTTTACAGTAATGAAAGCCCCGCCAATTCAGATGACACACAAGGCGTATCCGGATTCGTATGGGAGTGGGTGCAATGAAAGAAGTAGCTTAAAATCGACAGGGTCGGCTGCATCGCACCGGGTTTTTATCCCATATGGCTCAGTTTCTTTCCGAAGCGCGGAAAGCGTCGCACAAAGCGCGAACTCCGTACCTCCAGCGACGACCCTCGGGAGACTCCGAAAAAAATGCACTCGTGAAATGAAGGACGCGGCCCGGAATTGAACATACAACCTTCAGAGCTCGAGTCAGACGGCATGACCACTTCACCACGGAGAATCCCGAGAGGGATGCAATGTGTAATATTAGTAAAGACAGAGAATTTACAGAGGCATGGGGTAAATAATTTGTAAATTGACAGGAAAGTAGAAGGAATATATTTCTTACCTTATTTTTAATTTCCTTCTTGTTTCTTCAGCTGCTGGTTAATAATGTGTACACAAGTATTCGTGTTAGCTTTTTATAATGAGTTCGTGAAAGCTTCCAAATAGCTGTGCGTTAAAGTGCGTATGGAGTGATCAGAAATGATACCGCAATTTAGTCATCATGTTTTCATTTTTAAGGATCTGTTCAGCTGTCTGTGTAGTTTGTTCACACGTACACATGGGTAACAGACCCGCTTTGAGTCTTCGAGAAAGATTGTCTACTCTGCTGTTTACCGTTCAGAGACGGAACATGATTACCTGTTTTGCACTATGAAAATAGTTGTCAGTGTCTCTGTAGTGGCTTTCTTCTTAACGACCAAGATGTTGGTCCTCTTTTCATTGAAGTTTATAGATTGATTCGTATGTACGTGTGTTGTCTGCTAATTTGACAACGTGTTTGCTCTCACGTTTCTTGTTATGCCACAATATGTCAGTTTTCACCGCAATATTACTCTTCTGTTGGTATTCAATGCGTTTAGTGTGTGCGTGTGTGTGTGTGTTTTTTTTTTATAATTTAAAAAAAATTTTTAAATCAAAATATCCCAGTTGGTGTGCATGTGGAGTAAGTTCTGCGATCTGCTCAGATCTTAATCTGTGTCGGACGATTCCAGTAGGTTGATGACTGCTCTCGGTTGCATAAAATTCAATCCATCCTTTCTCTAATAATCCTCTTCCTCTTTCAACACATGGTCCTCACATTTTCCCAGTAACTTTTATCAATATTTAATAGCGCGGACTGGATTAGTATCCTGACGTCAGACAATTTGAATATAGTATTGTCACCTGCCTCCTGTCCTTTAATTTTAGCCCACACAAGTTCTATAGGGTTAAAATGAGAATGGTACGGCGGAAGTCTCAAGCACCCATGACGATGCTCTTCTATCAATTTGTCGATTTGATTCTTCTTGCTTTTTGGCGTCTGTTTTATAAGGGACAACAATTCTAGCTAGAAATACGTTTCTGGAAATGGTATGTTTTCCATTCGGAGTCATATCTTCATTGCTCTCTTTGTGCTCGATGCTGTAGGTAATTTGTCTTCTTGGGCAACAACATTGATATCATGCATTGTCCATAATTGGACACGACGGTCTATCTAGGGATGGAAGCACAGCATTCTCGAGCCAATCTCTAAATACATTACAATTCATCTTATTATGATAATCCCTATTGTCTGTATGCTTTGATACTAACACGAGCCCAGCATTCTGTTGTAAGCCATTATGCGTATTACCAGCATGGGCCATGACCAAAAGTTGTCCTATACTACTGGGCACATATCGCTTTATCTGTCCATCCACTGATTGCCATTCCTTATCACTTGTGTGGTGCGCATTGATCCACATTTCATCCAAACACACTATGCCATAATTTTCTTTGCGTAATTCCCTTATTTCACGTAAGTATCTGCTTCTCATGGCTCCTAAATGTGGTTGCTCGCAAAGATTATTTCTACCGCCCTTGTACTTTCAAATAGTGAAGATAATGTACCTTTAATTTTCCACAAAGTTGTTTTGGATAGCTCTATGTTATTGTTCTTTCTGAACCAAACCCTAAGTTTTCTTACAGTCACTGTTTCTTTGGCATCCAGCATTTTTATAATGCTGGATAATCCTGGATATAAAATCCAAAATTTTTATAATTTTAGGAGTCTCCGTGACGAAGTGGTCAAGCCTTTTGACTCGGGCTCCAAAGGTCGTGGGTTCGATTCCGGGCTGCATCCTTCGGTTAACGAGTTAAAATTTTCGGAGACTTCTGTGGGTCGTCGCTCGAGCTGCGGAGTTCGTACTGTGTGCGATGCTTTCCGCGATGCGGAAAGAGACCGAACCATATGGGATAGAACACGGTGCAATGAAGTCGACCCTGTCGTATATCAAGCGACTTTTTAAAGCATTTTTATAATAGCTCGCCTTATAACATCTTTGTCAAAGCTGTCGACTAAATGACCGTTTACTCAAACCCAATGCATGCATTGTTCTTTTTTCGGAATTTGTAATAGTATAAAACAGTTTCCTGCGATCAGCTCCTTGACAAAAATATGTGTACAACTTCATAGCGATTCTTTGAAGTGTATAATTTCGCATTCAATCCCATTGAAAAAATATTCACACATTTCAATGTTAGCGATAAGTGGTAAGATGTAAAACAAAAACAACATAGTAATCAGGTTTCAAGAAATAACCCACATTTTGAGACACCTCTGAATGAACAGTCCTATGTTAAACAACGCGGGTAGTTAGCTTAAGGCTAATCCCGTGAAAATAAAAAACGAACAATACTCAACACTGAGCGCTGATTGTCTGGCTACGCTGTAATACATGTAAAATTATGAATTTCATCTCAGACACGTAAATTATATACCGCATATAAACAAACTTTGAAATCTGCTGTAAAATCTCTAGAACAAATTTTTTTTGTTGGGTGGACATAATGATAAGGTTATATACTAAATCTCATAATTTTCCCTCAGTTGGTTACTGAGATATGGATGTTTATATCGGGGCAACAAAAAAAAAAAAAAGTGCTATAGTTGCATATCCATTGAAGTACGCCGCAAGCAACCCACCATTGAACGGTCCATCCGATTGAGAAGAAATTTTGTAAAGATGTTCTCGCTACCGCGGATCCAACTTAAATAGTTAGTATAAAATTAACAATTTTTTCCTCAAGCACGAAAGAAAAAGGCATTACTAGCTTCAGAAACAGACGAGCAACGGGAACGGGGGCATCAGAAACAGACGAGCAACGGGAACGGGCACGGGAGCATCAGAAACAGACGAGCAACGGGAACGGGAATGGGAGCACGGGCCGAACGCGTACTCTGCGCGCTTTGAGAAATGTATTTGAATGTATAATGACTACGTATATGAATTGTGAGATGCTCCCTGCCAGGGACTGGGCGAAGCCAGGCCGGGTCTCTAGTGCGCGCGCGCGCACACACACACACACGTACACGTGTGTGTGTGTCTGTGTGTATGAATGCGTGCGCGTGAGGTCGTGCGTGCGTGTGTGTGCGTGCGTGAGTGTGCGTGCGCGCGCGCGCGCGCGTGTGTGTGTGTTTGCGTTGGGATTTTTTTACACTCTACAATACTATACTATATTGCGTGTTAAACAAGACAAATAAATCGACAATGATGTTTACTGCTTACATTTCGATATATGAATACCAAGTTCCCCTTGTAAGGAAGCTCTCTCGTATTCTCGTATGTGTGTGGGTGGGTGGGTGTATGTGTGTGTGTGTATGTGTGTGTGTGTGTTAAAAACAGAGAATATGAAGTTATATATATATGTATGTCACCATCATTATCATCAAGTGCCATGCCGTAGGCTTTCATGACTGTCCACAGACCTCGGTCCTGGTTTTATGGATCAACTCTGCTGATAATATTCCTCCATGTCATCGTCTCAATCCAGCCAGCATTATATTTCTTGGTCTTCCTCTGCCTCTCTTCCCCACGATCTTTACAGTTGTCACGATGTTCTCTAATGCCTTTGTGCTCATCACATGACCAAAGAAAGCTGTTCGTCTCTTTCTTATTGTTGTATATAATGTTCTAGTTTCATTAGCCACTTTCAAGCAGTCGTTGTTAGTTACTTTGGCAGTCCAAGGGATTCGCAACATTCGCCTCAGGAACCACTTCTCTGTTTTTTTTTTGTTTTTTTTTACACACACACCCACCCACACACATACGAGAGGGGTTCAAATCAAAACATTAAAAGTGTGATAGAAAATACAATAATCATCCCATTGTCTTGTAACATGTCAATATTGTTGTTAAAGATGTCAGGAGTGTTAGGCGCGTGAAATCACGGTGCAGACGAACACGGTGACGTCAAAAGGACAGTTTAAATGTGACCGCCCCACTGTTAACATGCACCAAAGAGGAGTAGCGGTGTTATCCGTTTTGTGATCAGTGTAGGGGTGAAAACTATACAAATTCATCGGCGGATGAAGGTCCACTATGGTGATGCATGGCTGTTAGTCCAGCAAGTGTATGAGTGGAATGATTAGTTTCAACAACTTTTCGGTCCGATGAAGAAGTACAGCAGGTTGTGCATGAGTGGTACAGACGCGACCAAGAGAATTTTTGTCTACAGGAATCCAAGCATTTTATCGGCTCTGGAAGACTTGCATTGAACGCAGTAATGACTCAATCAATCAATCATGTGCCATGCCGGAAAGTAATGACTATATCGTAAAATAATACATGTGTTCTTTTTTCACAATATATTCACACACACACACAAAACATTTAAGGTGTTCATTTGAAACCCCCTCTTGTGTGTGTGTGTGTGTGTGCGTGCTTGTGGGTGTGTGTGTGTGTGTAAAATCTATATCTACCTATGTAACTAGACTTCCAGTTATTTATCTGTCTATTATGTCGGTATGTCCTTCATTCTAGTACCACTGAAGGTAACGTAATAAAAACAGTTATTTACCCACATCAGACAAAGACAATCATCAATGCTAGTCATTCCTTGAGAAGAGACGCGAGGAGAATGTTGGGACAACCAGAAAGATTGAGGCTAGTAGAATCCGATGGTGACAGAGGAAGAGGATATGTTGAATGGCTTGACAGACTGACAATGAAGATAGCCTGGTTATGCACGTATCAAGCACACATAAATATATGGTTGTGGCCGAGCAATTTCTGCTTGCTACGCCCAACATGGCAGATGGTGACAATGATAAATTGTATTTTATGCTATTAGCAACACTTTGCTCGGATGTTTTGTTAATGTCTATATGATATAAGTTTAATGTATTTATATTTCGTTAATGTCTATAACAAAATTCATCGATAATGTCTATATACAAGGGGCTTCTCATAAGTCTTTAGCCTGGCCATGAAGGAGTAGGCGGAGAAAATTGAAATTTGGCACAGTGCTTATTCCTTCTCAATGTAGCCGCCATCTGAATTTATGCATTTCTGCCATCTCTGCGTGACTTTGAAAAGACCTTCAGAATAAAACAACCTATTTTTGGAACTAAACCAGTTATCACAAGCCAGTATGACATCTTCGTCACTGTCAAAACGATTTCCTTGAAACTATTTTTTTAAGATTTGGGAAAAGAAAAAAGTCTGATGGAGCCAAATCTGGAGAATATGGTGGGTGTGGAAGAATTTCAATATTCAAATCGTTGGCAGTTTGCAGCACAAACCGTGTTTTATGGGAGGGCGCGTTGTCGTGAATCAAAGGCAGAATTTGCGTACGCGCTATCCCTCGTTTTCTGATCACAGTCTTTCTTACTTTGATAAGGAGATCTGCATAGTACTGCCCATTAACCGTGTAGCCATGAAGCATGTAATCTTTCAATATGACACCTTTGACCTCCCAAAAATCAGTTAGCATCCCTTTTCTTGCAGATTTGTGTTCTCTTGGCTTGACATGTGTTGGCGAGCCCGGGGTTTTGCACTGCATGCTGGCAATGTTGGATTCTGATTCATAATGGTGAATCCGAGTCTCATCTACCGTCACCATGGTCGTCAACATGTTTTTCGACCGCCACATGTTGAGCAACTGGCCACAGCAGTCAACCCGTGTTTGTTTCTGTTCACATGTCAGCAGGCGCGGGACCCAGCGGGCACACACTTTTCTCATGTTCAGTCTGTTGTGTAAATTCTAAAAACTGTACTCTTACTCAGTTTTGCTGAACCCGATATCTCTGCAATTGTCTTTTTCCTATCCTGGTCTATGATTTTCTTGACTTTTGCAGCATTTGCATCATTGCACTCTGAGGTACCTAGTGTAGTACGACCACATTTACACGATCAAAATGCGGTTACAAGAAACCAAACAAAATCACAATCACTGATGTATGCTCTCTCTTCTCCCCTCTCCATCAAGAAGAGGCCGCACTATTAGTATGGTGAGGGCAGAGCTATGCAAATATGCTATTTGTGCGTAAATACAGCACCCATTGATGCAACTGAATATTTCATAAGATCGTTGAGCCAATAAGGCGTTCTTTGAGCACGGTTGGAGTTTGCACATTCAGGCGTCTGTTTAGTCATCAATCAATAAGAGACTGTCCACAGTAAATTATCCATTCATCACTCCATCGATTGATCGATCGATCGATCCATCCATCCTTCAATCCATCCATCCATTCATCCATCCATCCATCCATCCATCCATCCATGTGCGCTAAGTCACTTAATCATGGTCTGTATGTTATTTTGATTGATAAGTTTGTTATTTATCTAATTCTTGCGCGTGCGCGCGCGCGCGCGTGTGTGTGTGTGTGTGATTATCTATCCGAATAATCACAATCGTGGCTAACGTTAGATTATAATGACACTGTACGGTGTGGTTGTCATTACATAATAGTGAAATCCCACGTTTGCATATATATATATATATATATATATATATATATATATATATATATATATATATATATATATATATATATATATATATATATATATATATATATATATATATCCTTCTTGGTTCAAAAACAAAAATTCCAAATTCGGTCTCGCTCAACCTGCTTCTTTCAGCAGTGGTTGGAGTTGAGATCTGTGGTTTTTGTGGTTTTTTACCCTGTTGTTGTCTTGAGCGCTCTTACGAGTGAGTGCTAACTCGGACTGGTCACACAAGCTTTTGTGTCTGTGACGTCAGTTGGGGTTTTATTGACCGGCAAGTTTTCCTTTGAGTCCGTCTCTTCTGGTGGTTTCTATTGTCAATGTTGGCTTCTGGGGCGTCTTGTTTGACTGGTTGTAGTCTTTATAAAGACTGTTTTTTTTTGGTATTTTTGCCTTCGTTTTTTTTGTGTATTGCCCTTAGAAGCTTTTCGATGTTTCCATTTTCTTCCTTGCGCCTTTGTTCTCGTTCGAGTTTGAGTTTCTGTTGCCTTTCGATTTCTTCCTCTGTGGTCAGCCATGGGATGATCTCTCCGCCTTCTATATAGTACGGCTCATCGTGTTCGTCATTGTAAATAACTGGGTATTTTACAGGGGTCTGGTGGTGCCTTGGTTTCCCCTTGAATTTCTTGTTTTCTTTTTCTTCTTTGCGCCATATGAATTCCTTGCGCCTGAGTTCCTCTTTTGCGCTCTCAACGAATTCCTTTTTCTTGAGTTCCAATTTTCTGTTTATTTCTGCGAGGGGTGGCGAGGAGTCATCCATGCCGTCGTTGTGGAACTCATCTTGGTTTTCTTCGGATGTCTGGCGGGATTTAGGCTTTCCCTTGAGCTTTTTGGGCGTCGTGGTTGGGCTGCTGGTGTTTGCTTGCGGTTCCTGCTCGGTATTTTGTTGTGTTTCATCTTGCGGCTTTTTTGCGATCTTTTATCTTGGCTTTAGCTAGTTTGTTTTGGGTTAGCTCTCTTTCAGTTTTTACCAATTCTCTCTCCGCCTTGATGTCTCGTAGAATCTCTTCATTCTTCTTTGTCGTCTGGATCATGTGCTCCACCTCTTATTTGATGTTTTGCTGGATCTCCTTTATTTCAGCCAGCAGTTTTTCCTTGTCGCTGATTTGTGTCGGCGTTTGGAGTAGCTTGATTTGTTTCTTTAGCTCGTCTATCTGTTTTTTTTTGTTGGTCTCTTTCAGCTTGTGATATACTCGTGGCTGTCTTGCACCTCCGCATTGCTTCGTTGTATGGTGTCTTTTTGGTAATGACGATCTTTAAGACGTCTCTGTGTCTTTGCAGGTACGGACAGCCCAAGTATCTTGCTTCATGTTTGCCCAGGCAGTTGACGCACTTTCTCTTGTTGTTGGGTGCTCTGAAGTCCGTGTCCTGTTTGGCCAGCGGACACTCCTTGAAGGCGTGGTGATTGGCGCAGTATCGACAGATTTCTGTCTTACTGCGACATGTTGCTCTGCTGTGGCCGGCCCTCTGGCATCTTGAACATTGAGTAACTCTTGGGATGAATCTCTCTGGCTGTTGCATTTTCTAGTTGATAGATACTGTGGTCGGCATCTCGCTACCCTCTGTCATCACCACGGCCAAGTTGTAGGAACCTTGGAGTAGGTGAGGAGCCGCTCTGCCGTCAAGAATGGGATGTGGAGATTCTCTTCTTATAGCTGCTTCAGGATTTGTTCATCTCTCAGCTCCGCTTGGATACCTGGACAACCCACTTGATTGTCGGTGAGTCGGTGTTTCAGGCTCTGGTGTCTTTCTTCTCTGCTTCTCAGTAGGTTTGGCACTTGTTTGTGGTGGGTTGTCGTCGTCCTTCCTCGTGGTAGCTTCGTCACAGGTTGCTTGAGGCTCTTGTTGTTTGCTGCAGCTCGCAGGTAGATTCTCTCCTCTTGCCTTCTTGTCGGCTTCAACGCTGCACATGGTGGATGCCACGTGTCTTTTGGTGTTCTTGCAACGTGCTATTTTCTCCCGTATCAGGTTACTTGACTTGTTGAGGTGACTTGTCGTGTTAGCGCTCACAGTTGCGAATGTGTGTGGCGATGCGGCATATGTGTGCGTATGTGTGTGTGTGTGTGTGTGTGTGTGTGTGTGTGTGTGTGTGTGTGTGTGCGCGTATATAAATAAATAAAAGACTGGATGAATGGCTGGGTGTCTGTAAGTAAATATGTAAAGAAATCAATAACACATAACTACATAATGAACCACCTGACGAGTAAATAGTTATTTAACAAAAATCAGTCGCAAATCACCGATGAGCGAATAACCACTGACTTTAAAGTGAAACACGCCGTCTTAATCCCACTGTCACAAGTGTAGTTCTGCAGATGCAGCGACATGTTCAGCCGGACAAACCACTATCATGCAGCAATAGCGCTGCTAATCTCGTGAATCAGCTCTTAACGGTCTTCATTAATGTCACAGTACTGGCCATCAGAAGCCATGCATGTGGCATCAGATTCCGGTTGTTTGATCACAGCCTTCTATATTGTACAATGCGGTTGACTCATTTGTCTTCTGGAAGTTGTTCTAACGTGTAGCACGTTGAATTCCGGCCACCGTCGTCTTGACATAGCTCGTGTTTAGCTAACCTCGATTTCATCTCACGAAGCCGACGAGTTGCTGGAGAAGAATTGTATTTTCAAAATGCAACAATTCTGAGAGCAGATATTATAGTTCTTCTCTTGATGGGTGACGTGTGATGGCAGTTGTGAATAAACTGTGATACATGGTATAAACAACTAACGTTTGTCAAAGAGGAAATTCGTGTGTGATTTTCGCAATATTTGCGCTGTTTGCCTTGCAATACAACACAAACGTTGTTACACATTTTTCACTTGCGTATCATTTATTTCAGTGCTTCATTCAAGCACACTGGCTTCTTGTTTCCTTGATGTTGTTCAAATGCTGATACCTCATTTGCCAGCTTAACTGATTCAGTGCCAAACAAAAAGAAAGTTTTGACCAAACATGGTACACAATCAAATGAACAAGAAGTATAAAGTAAATGTTCGTACACTGAGCATTAGAATTGGGGAAAATACACGAAACAAAACATATAACGCGACGACCCCAGATGTATCATCCCTGCCGATGTGTCATCCGTCTGTCGAAATAGGGGTGGGGGTGAGGCAACATTATATTATTCTTTGTCAGTGAATCAGTTAATGACTAGTGCACTCGTCTGTTGTCTCGGTGGTCCCTCGAGGTGAGATTTTTCTCGTCACCATTTGATTCTGAGGTCAAGCAAGTACATAACATTTGTGCCAGGATTTGTTCTGGGAAGTACACCGGCCATATGATACCGACCAATCACCAATTGAGTGACGTTTGGTAAGACAATACTGACCTAGCTACATAAGTAATGAAATAAGTAAGTAAGTAATGAGCCGGTCTACACGCCTGACACATATTGGGTCTATGTTGCTAGACACAGATTTTAACAGACCAGTCGGCTCTCGGTGAATGAAGTGGTCAGTATCACATCACTGGCCTAGCTACGTACCATTAATAAGTCACGATGGCGTGGCAGGGGGGTCCTGTTTCTTCTTTAATCTCATTAATCACGCGAACAAAATGTAACTGTCATTAGTGCTGTGTGTTGTTTACAGACATGGTGACGTGTTCAAATATCAGTTTCCAATCTGCTTCACCAGTACGTGACGTGTTCTCTATTTGAGTTAATGTACAATTAATCCTTTTTAAGAAAATAGTTTTCTTGACAATATTATATAGCTGGGCTACAGTATATCATCTAGGGACCCAAAACTGATATCTGTGACAATAGAATACAATTAAATGTCAACTGCTATCATTTGGTATATAGTCGTTGCCTGTGGTTGACTCTCGGCCGGTATAACTTGATGTTTTGATTTATATTTCAGATTAAACCTTCTGTGTACTTATCTCAGTGTTGTATAACTTGTGATTATTGACTGGTGTGGGGGTGGGGGGGGGGGAGGGGGGGGGGGCGACACACACACACACACACACATTCACACACACACACACACACACACACACACACACACACACACAGACACACGAGGGCGCGAGGGGGTTTCAAATTAAAACATTAAAGGGTTTATTTTGGTGTGTATATATTTTGAAAAAGTAAAGAACACATGTATCATTTTTCGATTTAGTCACCAATGTGTTCAATGCAAGTCCTCCAGCGCCGATTAAGTGCTTGGATTCCAGAAGACAAACATTCTCTGGATCACTACTCGGTGTGCCTTGCCCGGTCGTGAACAGTCTGTCACAGAAGTCACGCCGTTTTAAAACTTCCTACGCAACTCATACACTTGCTGGACTGATAGGCATGTATCACCATACTGGACCTTCATTCCAGATGAATGTCTATAGGTTTCACACTTCACTCATTAAAAACAAACGGATAACAGAACGCTGCTCCTCTTTGGTGCTTGTCAAAAGTGCATCGATCATATTTAAACTGCCTTTATGACGTCACCGTATTCGTCTGCACCGTAATGTCACGTGCTTAATACTCTTGACATCCTTAACAACACTATTGAGAGGTGACAAGACAATGGCCTGATTATTGTAATCTCTCTCTCTCTCTCTCTCTCTCTCTCTCTCTCTCTCTCTCTCTCACACACACACACACACACACACACACACACACACACACACACACACACACATATATATATATATATATATATATATATATATATATATATATATATATATATATATATATATATATATATATATATATATATACACACACACCACTTTCTGTGGTACTTCCGGTACAATGGCGACAAATTACGCGTCACTCTTCGGGGGTACGCTATTTAGTGTTTTCCTTTGGATTTCGTGTGATTTCCTATGGATTTCCTGTGAATAGTGTTTTCCTGTGGATTATGTGATGTTATTTTGTGTTCTTTTATTAGAAGTTTTCAAAAGAAGCCACGGAAGGCAGGTGGTGGATGAAATTTTGAGGTCAGCCGACAGATATTTGTTGGTAATGGTCTCGAGTTCACGACGGCAGGCAGAGGAGCTCTTCTTGAGTCAATGGCTGCGGTTTCCGACCAGTACGGTCACTGCCATAGAGGAACGCAACGGCAAACTACCTCTTTAAAAGTGCCTAGTACATCATGATTCGCTTAAAGACTGATCATCGCAAGACAAGGACAGAGACGTTAAAATTAGCAACATGGAACGTTAGGACGTTAAACGACGACGAAAAATTAGAGAACATAAAACAAGAAATTGAAAGGGAAAAAATTAATATTTTAGGTATGTGCGAAACGAGATGGACAGGAGCAGGCATCAAGATAGATGAAGATTTCAAGATTATTTATTCTGGAGGTGAAGATCGTCATAGGGGAGTGGCAATTATTTTGGACCGGAAAACATCAAAATCTGTTCAATGATATTGGGCTGTGTCGGACAGAGTTCTACTAGTTAAATTAAGTGGCAGACCTTTTAGCATAAATATTATTCAACTATATGCCCCAACAGGAGAATCCAGTGAAGATAGTGTAGAAGAATTATATAATGTCACAGAGTCTGCCTTAAAGAAATGTAAAAATTCAGAAATAAACATCATAATAGAGGACTTCAATGCAAAAGTAGGAAATCAAGGAGATAGATACACAGTAGGAAACTATGGTTTAGGAGAGAGAAATAAAAGAGGATACAGACTCGCAGAGTGGGCAAAAGAACAGGAAATGATTGTAGTTTAAGCAACACCCTAGAAGATTATGGACATGGAGGAGTCCTGATAGCAGGATTAGAAACCAGATTGACTACATTCTCATTAGCAGAAGATTTAGAAACGCGCTAACAGTAGCAAAAACAGTTCCCAGTGCTGATTGTTATAGTGACCACAGACTTCTTACAGGAACATTGAGGATAAAGTTAAAGAAAGTCAAGTATATAACAGGAAACACTAAATATGATATGGCAATTATTTTGGACCGGAAAACATCAAAATCTGTTCAATGATATTGGGCTGTGTCGGACAGAGTTCTACTAGTTAAATTAAGTGGCAGACCTTTTAGCATAAATATTATTCAACTATATGCCCCAACAGGAGAATCCAGTGAAGATAGTGTAGAAGAATTATATAATGTCACAGAGTCTGCCTTAAAGAAATGTAAAAATTCAGAAATAAACATCATAATAGAGGACTTCAATGCAAAAGTAGGAAATCAAGGAGATAGATACACAGTAGGAAACTATGGTTTAGGAGAGAGAAATAAAAGAGGATACAGACTCGCAGAGTGGGCAAAAGAACAGGAAATGATTGTAGTTTAAGCAACACCCTAGAAGATTATGGACATGGAGGAGTCCTGATAGCAGGATTAGAAACCAGATTGACTACATTCTCATTAGCAGAAGATTTAGAAACGCGCTAACAGTAGCAAAAACAGTTCCCAGTGCTGATTGTTATAGTGACCACAGACTTCTTACAGGAACATTGAGGATAAAGTTAAAGAAAGTCAAGTATATAACAGGAAACACTAAATATGATTTGTGTACATTCAGTAATGACAATGAAATACAAAACAAATTCAACATAGAAGTCCAGGGTGTGGATGATCAATGGGAAACGTTGAAGAATTCAATCAATGTGGCTGCAGAAACAACTATTCCAAAATTAAAGAAGGTACGTCGTAAGAAGAAATTTTACACCTCATGGAAACAAGAAGACTCAACAAAAATAATTCTGTCAAATATGAAGAAATTCACAGACAAGTCAGAATATTATGTAAGGAGGCAAAAGAAGCATGGCTTGAGGAAAAGTGCTTAGAAATTGAAAACCAACACAACAGTCAAAATACCAAATTAGTGCACAAAAGAATTCAGGAACTTACTAATAAAAGAACAAGTACATCAACAGGGTGTCTAAAAACTAAAGATGGCAAAATCATAATAGAAAAAGACCAGATTCTACATGTAATGGACAGATTATGTGAAACACCTTTATGATGATAACAGAGACGAACAGTATGATATTAGATTTAATAATGAAGGACCGGCCAATTTTGGAGATGGAGGTTCGAAATGTTCTTAAGCATATGAAAGCTGGCAAGGCCCCCGGTGCAGATAACATCACAACAGAAATGATTAAAGCTTTAGAAGAATTTGGACTAGGAGCAAGTCACCAGACTGCTGAACACATTATATGATACTGGAGATATACCTCCTGAATTATGTAACTCTGTATTTATTGCAATCCCAAAGAAATCAGGAACCTTGGAATGTGATCAACATAGAACAATTAGTATAATGAGTCACATCACAAAGATTTTGCTAAGAATTATCATGCAAAGAGTGAGGAAGAAGATACAACCTGAAATAGGGGAAGAACAATGTGGGTTTGTAGAAGGAAAGGGTACAGTAAATGCTGTGTATATGCTGCGAACAGTTATTGAACGTGCTATAGAAGTAAACAAGGATATACATCTTTGCTTTATTGACTATACTAAGGCTTTTGATAGAGTTAGACATGTCAACATGGTGGATATGCTTGCAGATCTACAAATTGATGGGAAAGACATTAGACTTATAAAAAACATATATTGGAAACAAACAAGCTGCAATAAGGATTGATAATGAAGTGGGACAGTATCAGCCAATTAAGAGAGGTGTTAAGCGAGTTAGAGTGTGATGTCTCCAGATCTTTTTTCCCTATACAGTGAAAATATTTTCAGAAATGTAGAGGATATAAATGGAATCAGCATTGGAGGACGAAACATCAATAACATTAGATATGCAGATGATACAGTATTAATTGCAGACAATGCGCAGGACCTGCAACAATTAGTAGATGCGGTTGTTGTACACAGTGAGCAACTGGGGTTAGAATTAAATTGTAAAAAGACTCAGGTTATGGTCGTCACTAGGAAGGAAGAAGTGCCACAATGTAATATACAAGTAAATGGAAATATTCTTCAACAAGTGAATCGGTACAATTATCTTGGAACAGTCATAACATCTGATGGGAGATGCCTTGAAGAGATTAGAACAAGAATCGCCATGGCGAAAGTAGCCTTTAGCAAGATGAAAAACATTCTGACCAATAAAATGATGTCAATTGAAACGAGAAAAAGAGTGTTGAGGGGATACATAGAGCCTGTTCTTTTGTATGGATGTGAAACTTGGACAATGAGCAGTCAAGCTGAAAAACATCTGATGGCTGCAGAAATGTGGTTTCTGAGGAAAATGCAAAGAATACCATGGACAGACAGAAAAACCAATGACCAAGTACTACAGGAGACAAATGAACATCGTAAACTGATTAGAGAAATTAGACGTAGACAGTCAAAATTTTTTGGACATGTTATGAGAAGAAATGGATTGGAGAACTTGGTGACAACTGGCAAGATCGAAGGGAACAGACCAAGAGGAAGACCGAGAGGAAAATACCTGGATGGCTTGGCCACATGGCATGGACGAGACAGGAACACTGAGCTGATCCACGACACTGGTGATCGAGTGAAATGGCGAGTCATGACCGCCCACGCTTTCCGGCATGGCACATGATATATATATATATATATATATATATATATATATATATATATATATATATATATATATATATATATATATATATATATATTCGAATTCTTAGTTTACTGTTTATCTTGCTAAATGTTAATATATATATATTTTTTCCATATGGTTGAAAATATCTTCGGAAATTCCTATTATTTATTGACTATACACACAGGCCTAGTAAAAATAAATTATATAGTTTGAATAACAGATTTTCAGTCTTCTGTAGTATTATCTAACTAAACTAAAATATACTCTCACAAATAACACGCTGTTTGGCACACAAACACTTACTAAACAAGCTGAACAGCGCATAAATGCCTTTGAATATAAATGTTATATACGAGATCTGAGAAGATCTGAGAATATCTTCGGTAAAGAAAAGAACAAATGCATCAATACTTCAAGAGCTGAATATTGAAGAAGGTTGGCTACTAAAAACGATAAAACAAAGAAAATTGAAATATTTTGGTCACTTGAAACGTCACGAAGGTTTGGAGAGAACAATAATGGAGGGGTATATGCCTGGGAAGAGAGGAAGAGGAAGGCCAAAGAGAAGATGGGTGCAGGATGTGGCGGATGATCTCCAGATGGGTGTATCGGACGCGGGACATCTTGCTTATGATCGAGAGGTTTTCCGGAAGGTTGTTATGGGAGCGAGGTTCTGCAAAGGGCATGCTACTGAATGAATGATTGAATGGTACACAAACGATCAATCACACATGCTGCACCGCTTCAAACGGAAATAGTAGTTAATTTATGAAATCAGTTGAAAGAAACGTTTCTGAAAGATTCTAAGGTGGCCGTTATGGGAACTTGATATACCAAATTGCTTTTTTTTATTTTAAAATGAGATAAAATATGGTCTGCAATGTTGACATATACACTGATAAACATTTTCCCTGATCCTCTTCTTCTTGTAACCCATGTCGTGTGGCGTTAGTGATATCTGCCAACAGCCTCTGTCTCGTGTACTGTTAATCATTTCTGATACTGATGTTCCTCCATACTATGATGCCAAACTGCCTAGCATCTTCTCTCTTTGTCTCTCACTGCTTCTCCTCCTCTTCAACTCACCCGTTGTCATGACATACTCCAGCTGTCCATTTCTCATGATATGCGCAATGAATGTGAACTGTCTTCTTCAGATACGTGTAAACAGTTCTCTTTGTAGTTTCTCTATCAGGAAATGAATAATTATTGTCATGGACTATATCAGATGGCGCTAGGTATATGATTCAACTACCCTGAGATTAAGAGACTTATGTTCTACTGAGTTAGTCTGTTCGGCAAAAATTTTCATTACCCAAGTGCGAGAAAATGCACCCTAAGGACTAAATGTCATGGCAGGGCAGACAAGGCCCGAAGCCTTGGTCGGCAACTGGTCTAGGATCCAGGCTTTATGCTATAGATAGGTATAACTCCATTTTACAAACTATCGTATGTCAAGACGCCAAGGTGCCATAACCTGATTCTAGATAATTTCATACAATACATACCAGGGCAACCCAGCCTAAAATGTTTCCCAGGAATTGTCTTGGGAAATAAAGGTGGCAGGTGTGATACTGACCATATCACCTTCAGAGTGTCGACAGGTGTATACAAATATAAGTCTAATACTACGTATTCAATGCTCCCTCCTTAAGGCGTGTTAAAAAGGTCCTTTACTCACTATGCTTTCTAATACCATACATCTAGCTATGACCATGTACTTAGTGGCTATGTTATGAAAGATGTATACTATACTATAAAACCGTTGAATGCACGTACCTTTTCGTAATGACTATTGATGCCTATGGTAATGTTGTGAAGGATAAATCTGATGATCCTACGCCACAAGTGTCGCAGCTTCTGATCCATATCAGGGTCACTTTTGTCTAAAGACCATATAAAACTGTCTTCAAATAACAGGATGTCTTTGGAGCATACCCAAGACTGGAAAAGAATAAAAAGACACACACAAAACAATAATATTGTTTTTGATGTGCTGTTATTAGTATGACGCCACGTTTGGCTTCTCTCAAGGATCTACATTTGCAGCAGAGTGTCATTTTAAATGTTGTTTAATCTAGTCGTGTAAGTGTGTTCTTTCATTTGTTTTTGTTCTTCCTAGCCACATCACAGATTCTGTAACTTGCTTGTAAAGCTGACCCTTTCCACTTTCTAGTTTTGATGATTGATTCATGGAAATCGTAATGTAAGGTACTCGTGTTTGCTTCTACATGCCTTCGAGTTTATGTCTATTTTATGTTTATCGTAAGTGTAATTTGGTTAGTAAAGGATCAGTTTATTTATAGACTCGGGTAACTCCATAAGTGGTCCAGTTTCACTCATAGACTAGGGCGCTCAATACAGTGTAAGAAACCCATAGCACCATAGCATTGAGAAACACTATGATACAGAAAAAAAATGCACCGAGAAAAACAATATATGAGACACAAAAAGACAAAAGTATACAAATAAGAAGTATATACGACACACACACAAAACAACATTGCACAGAGGAAAACAATGCATGGCTGACAAAACAAAAAAAAGTACACAGAAACAAATAATATGTCACAGATCAAAATGGCAAAGTAAACAGAAAAAAACGTCCCTTCTTCTAGTCCATGCCATGTGGTCTCACTCCATAGCATATATGTGTAGATCAGATCCATCCATCCATCCATCCATCCATCCATCCATCCATCCATCCATCCATCTATCCATCCATCCATCTAGTGGCTTGTCTTATCATTAACAAAGGAACACACACATCAACGGATTGCCTAAAAACCAAAGATGGCAAAATCATAATAGAAAAAGATCAGATTTTACATGCGTGGTCAGATTATGTGAAATACCTTTATGATGATACAAGAGAAGAACAATATGGTCATCGGAATAATAATGAAGGACCATCAATTTTCAAGATGGAAGTTCAGAATGCTCTTAACCATGTGAAAACTGGCAAGACCCCGGGTACAGATAACATCACAATGGAAATGATCAATGCCTTAGAAGAAATGGAATAGACCAAGTCATCAGACTGCTGAACGCAATATACTATACTGGAGATATACCACCTGAATTATGTAATTCTATATTTATTGCAATCCCGAAGACATCAGGAGCCTTGGAATCGAACAATTAGTATAATTAGCCACATGACGAAGATTCTTCTGAGAATTATCATGCAAAGAGTCAGGAAGAAAATACATCTCGAAATAGGAGAAGACCAATGTGGATTTGTAGAAGGCAATGGCACAGTAAATGCTGTGTATATACTGAGAACAGTTATTGAACGTTCTATAGAAGTAAACAAAGACCTAAATCTTTGCTTTATTGACTACACAAAGGCTTTCGATAAAGTGAGACATGTCGAAATGATAAGGATGCTTGAAGATCTGCAAATTGATGGAAAAGACCTTAGTCTTGTAAAAAACATATATTGGAAACAACAAGCTGCCATCAGAATTGATAACAATGTAGGTCAATATCAGCCTATTAAAAGAGGTGTGAGACAGGGATGTGTAATGTCTCCAGATCTTTTTTCCCTGTACAGTGAAAATATTTTCAGAAATATAGAAGATATGGAAGGAATCAACATTGGGGGACGATACATCAATAACATTAGATATGCAGATGATACAGTCTTGATTGCAGACAATGAACAGGACCTGCAAAATTTAGTAGATGCGGTTGTTGCACACAGTGAACAACTAGGGTTAGAACTGAATATTAAGAAGACACAGATTATGGTCGTCACTGGGAAGAAGGAAATACCACAATGTGATATACGAGTAAATGGGCATATTCTTAAGCAAGTGAATCGATACAGTTATCTCGGCAGTCATAACATCTGATGGGAGATGCCTTGAAGAGATTAGAACAAGAATTGCCATTGCTAAGGTAGCCTTTTGCAAGATGAAAAACATACTGACCAATAACAAGATATCAATTGAAACGAGAAAAAGAGTGTTGAAGTGCTACATAGAACCTATACTTTTGTATGGATGTGAAGCGTGGACAATAAGCAGTCAAGCTGAAAAACAGCTGATGGCTGTGGAAATGTGGTTTCTGAGGAAAATGCAAAGAATACCATGGACAGACAGAAAAACCAATGAACAAGTCCTTCAAGAAACAAATGAAAATCGTAAACTGATTAGAGACATTAGACGTAGACAGTGAAAATTTTTTGGGCATGTTATGAGAAGACATGAATGAGAGAACTTGGTGACGACTGGCAAGATCGAAGGGAAGAGGCCAAGGGGCAGACCGAGAAGTAAATACCTGGATGGCTTGGCCACGTGGCATGGCCGAGACAGGAACATAGAGCTGATCCACGACTCTGGTGATCGAGTGACGTGGTAGTACATGACGGCTCACTCTTATCGGCATGACACATGATGGATGGATTCATTCTACAAACCCACATTGTTCTTCTCCTATTTTGATTGTATAATCTTTTCAATTCTTTGCATGATAATTCTTAACAAAATATTTATGATGTGGCTCATCATACTATTTGTTCGATGTTGATCACATTCCAAAGCTCCTGATTTCTTCGGATTTGCATTAAATATACAATTACATAATCTGGACACTCACATGTCACAACAACCAGAAACTACCGACAAACGCGGAGGTCACAAGTCACCCATGGGAATGTGCAATTCAAGGGGAATCCGCCACACATCTTCTCGAGAATAAGTTTATGAGAAAGTTACATATTTAGAATTGAGAAGTTATCTGTGCAGACATGAGATACCAGTCGTCTGACTGAATAACATGACCTCAAATTATAAACATATCATGTGCAGTGACGGACTGGCCAGGATGTCAGCTTGCCCTATGGCAAGTGCGCCCTGTGCCCCCCAGATGAAATAGACTCCTGTAAAAATTAGACAATATGTCAACATGTTAATGTCATTTTAGTAACTTTATCTCTCCGTCACTGATTACCTGCGCATGTTTCATATTTTTGGAAATTAGCCAGGACGGCGATTTATTTGGTCTAACCTTTTTGACTTTTAACTTCCTTTGCATCAGATCAGACAATCCACATTCTTTGTGCACATCATGGAAAAGAGAAAGCTTTGCCGTGACAACCAGAACGTTGGAGGGGAGAAAAGGCAGGGAAAACACTCAGAGAAAATAATCTTGACAATATGACATCATAGCGTGGAGGATTATCTGTATCAGAATTATTGGCAGTTACAAAACAGAAGGCTGTGAACAGTTATCACGACTAAGATTACATGGCATGGCCTAGAAGAGGGACTTTTTTTCTGTGTACTTTGTCGTTTTGATCTGTGACAAGTGAATCTTTTTCTGTGTTCTTATTTTGTTTTGTCTGTCATACATTGTTTTCCAATGTGTAATGTTGTTTGGTGTGGCACATATTCTTCTCGTTTGCATATATTTGAGCATTTGTGTGTCATATATTGTTTTTCTTGGTGCCAATTTGCTGTTTATTTATGTAATATATTGTTTTCCGTATGCACTGCTGTCGTTTTGTATGTCATATACTGATCTCTTGTGTATATTTATGTCGTGTTGTCTGATATTGATGTCAGGTCTTAGTTAGATATGATGAGCTAGCGTATTACAGTAGACGGTACTACCTGCCTCTGTTAGCGCCGAATGTTGTGTGGCGCTTACCAAACCTGACACCTCACTTATGAAAGCGGCTGCGGACGGAGGAGCGCAATTAGGAGGGTACAAGCCTTATCCTAGTGCGAGGACATGTAACCTAAAGACTAATTGTCATGTCAGGGCAGGCCAGGCTCTAAGCCTTAGCTGACAACTGGTCTAGGATCGAAGCTCCAACAGGCGGACAGTTAGAGCATTGCTTTGCTGATCCGGCAGCTTCTGCAGCTTGTCTTGTTCCAGACATAATGGTGTTATCTTTCTTCTGGAGTAAACTAGGCAGGGCGAAAGAAAGATCATGTTGCATGGGCAACATATGATCTCTTAATTCAGCACAGGCGTTGTATTATGGAGAGGTATAACTTCATTTTACAAACTATCGTCTGTCAAAACGGCAAGGTGCCAGTCAATGTCTGATATATAAGGATGTCAATTGTATATTTCTGTCGTGTTGTCTGTCATATACTGATCTCATGTGTAAATGTATGTCATGCTGTCTGTCATATATTGATCCCTTGTGCATATTTGTGTCGTGTTGTCTGTCATATACTGCTCTCATGTGTATATTTCTCAAGTGTTGTCTGCCATATATTGATCCCATGTGCATATTTGTGTCGTGGTGTCTGTCATATACTGCTCTCATGTGTATATTTCTCAAGTTGTGTCTGTCATATACTGCTCTCATATTTATATTTCTCAAGTGTTGTCTGTCATATACTGATCTCATGTGTATATTTCTCAAGTGTTGTTGTCATATATTGATCTCATGTGCATATTTCTGTCGCCTGTACATGTATTGAGACGTATTAGGTATATGGTGTCGAAATGTCAATATCACGTCGGCAGCCTTGACTTCCAAGAATTTTCCCTGGTGTACACATGTTAAACTGGATTGATCTGGGAGCTCAGGTCAAGTTTTTTTGTTTTAGACAGCCGCCTCGATGTGTTTCGAAAATATCACGGTCAGGGCGTAAGGCATGCGTGCTAGTCATTGCGCTAATGGCGGTTCGTGATATATCTATATTTCAACAATCATTGATACATCCATCATGAGTGGAATGACTGACATTTTATGACAGAATCATCAACGTGAACTCACAGATTCCAGTCGGCAGAAGCACAGGATAGCACAGTCGGCCAGATGTACAGGATAGCACAGTCGGTCAGTCGGCCAGGATGTACATGAGAGCAACGACGGCCAGAATGTTCAGGATAGGACAGTCGGCCAGGATGTTCAGGATAGTACAGTCGGCCAAATGCACAGGATAGTACAGTCGGCCAGGATGTACAGGATAGTACAGTCGGCCAGATGTACAGGATAGTACAGTCAGCCAGATGTACAGTATAGTACAGTCGGTCAGTCGGCCAGGATGTACAGGATAGTACAGTCGGTCAGATGTACAGGATAGTACGGTCGACCAGATGTACAGGATAGTACAGTCGGTCAGTCGGCCAGGATGTACAGGATAGTACAGTCGGTCAGATGTACAGGATAGTCATTCGGCCAGATGTACAGGATAGTACAGTCGGCCAGTCGGCCAGAATGTACAGGATAGTACAGTCGGTCAGTCGGCCAGGATGTACAGGGTAGTACAGTCGGTCAGATGTACAGGATAGTACAGTCGGCCAGATGTACAGGATAGTACAGTCGGCCAGGATGTACAGGATAGTACAGTCGGCCAGATATACAGGATAGTACAGTCGGCCAGATATACAGGATAGTACAGTCGGCCAGATATACAGGATAGTACAGTCGGCCAGATATACAGGATAGTACAGTCGTTCAGTCGGCCAGGATATACAGGATAGTACAGTCGGCCAGGATGTACAGGATAGTACAGTCGGCCAGATGTAAAGGATAGTACAGTCGGCCAGATGTACAGGATAGTACAGTCGTTCAGTCGGCCAGGATATACAGGATAGTACAGTCGGTCAGGATGTACAGGATAGTACAGTCGGCAAGATGTACAGGATAGTACAGTCGGTCAGTCGGCCAGGATGTACAGGATAGTACAGTCGGCCAGATGTACAGGATAGTACAGTCGCCAAATGTACAGGGTGGTACAGTCGGCCAGATGTACATGATAGCACAGTCGCCAAATGTACAGGGTGGTGCTGTACGCTAGATGTACAGGATAGTACAGTCGGCCAGGATGTACATGAGAGCAAAGACGGCCAGAATGTTCAGGATAGCAAAGTCGGCCAGATGTACAGGATAGTACAGTCGGCCAGGATGTACAGGATAGTACAGTCGGTCAGATGTACAGGATAGTACTGTTGGCCAGATGTACAGGATAGTACAGTCGGTCAGTCGGTCAGGATGTACAGGATAGTACAGTCGGTCAGATGTACAGGATAGTACAGTCGGCCAGATGTACAGGATAGTACTGTTGGCCAGATGTACAGGATAGTACAGTCGGTCAGTCGGTCAGGATGTACAGGATAGTACAGTCGGTCAGTCTGCCAGATGTACAGGATAGTACAGTCGGCCAGATGTACAGGATAGTACAGTCGGTCAGTCTGCCAGATGTACAGGATAGTACAGTCGGCCAGATGTACAGGATAGTACAGTCGGTCAGTCTGCCAGATGTACAGGATAGAACACTCGATCAGATATACAGGATAGTACAGTCGGCCAGATATACAGGATAGTACAGTCGGCCAGATGTACAGGATAGTACAGTCGGTCAGTCGGTCAGGATGTACAGGATAGTACAGTCGGCCAGATGTACAGGATAGTACAGTCGGTCAGTCGGCCAGATGTACAGGATAGTACAGTCGGTCAGTCTGCCAGATGTACAGGATAGTACAGTCGACCAGATATACAGGATAGTACAGTCGGCCAGATGTACAGGATAGTACAGTCAGCCAGATGTACAGTATAGTACAGTCGGTCAGTCGGCCAGGATGTACAGGATAGTACAGTCGGTCAGATGTACAGGATAGTACGGTCGACCAGATGTACAGGATAGTACAGTCGGTCAGTCGGCCAGGATGTACAGGATAGTACAGTCGGTCAGATGTACAGGATAGTCATTCGGCCAGATGTACAGGATAGTACAGTCGGCCAGTCGGCCAGAATGTACAGGATAGTACAGTCGGTCAGTCGGCCAGGATGTACAGGGTAGTACAGTCGGTCAGATGTACAGGATAGTACAGTCGGCCAGATGTACAGGATAGTACAGTCGGCCAGGATGTACAGGATAGTACAGTCGGCCAGATATACAGGATAGTACAGTCGGCCAGATATACAGGATAGTACAGTCGGCCAGATATACAGGATAGTACAGTCGGCCAGATATACAGGATAGTACAGTCGTTCAGTCGGCCAGGATAGTACAGTCGGCCAGATGTACAGGATAGTACAGTCGGCCAGATGTAAAGGATAGTACAGTCGGCCAGATGTACAGGATAGTACAGTCGTTCAGTCGGCCAGGATATACAGGATAGTACAGTCGGTCAGGATGTACAGGATAGTACAGTCGGCAAGATGTACAGGATAGTACAGTCGGTCAGTCGGCCAGGATGTACAGGATAGTACAGTCGGCCAGATGTACAGGATAGTACAGTCGCCAAATGTACAGGGTGGTACAGTCGGCCAGATGTACATGATAGCACAGTCGCCAAATGTACAGGGTGGTGCTGTACGCTAGATGTACAGGATAGTACAGTCGGCCAGGATGTACATGAGAGCAAAGACGGCCAGAATGTTCAGGATAGCAAAGTCGGCCAGATGTACAGGATAGTACAGTCGGCCAGGATGTACAGGATAGTACAGTCGGTCAGATGTACAGGATAGTACTGTTGGCCAGATGTACAGGATAGTACAGTCGGTCAGTCGGTCAGGATGTACAGGATAGTACAGTCGGTCAGATGTACAGGATAGTACAGTCGGCCAGATGTACAGGATAGTACTGTTGGCCAGATGTACAGGATAGTACAGTCGGTCAGTCGGTCAGGATGTACAGGATAGTACAGTCGGTCAGTCTGCCAGATGTACAGGATAGTACAGTCGGCCAGATGTACAGGATAGTACAGTCGGTCAGTCTGCCAGATGTACAGGATAGTACAGTCGGCCAGATGTACAGGATAGTACAGTCGGTCAGTCTGCCAGATGTACAGGATAGAACACTCGATCAGATATACAGGATAGTACAGTCGGCCAGATATACAGGATAGTACAGTCGGCCAGATGTACAGGATAGTACAGTCGGTCAGTCGGTCAGGATGTACAGGATAGTACAGTCGGCCAGATGTACAGGATAGTACAGTCGGTCAGTCGGCCAGATGTACAGGATAGTACAGTCGGTCAGTCTGCCAGATGTACAGGATAGTACAGTCGACCAGATATACAGGATAGTACAGTCGGCCAGATGTACAGGATAGTACAGTCGGTCAGTCGGCCAGATGTACAGGATAGTACAGTCGGTCAGTCTGCCAGATGTACAGGATAGTACAGTCGGCCAGATGTACAGGATAGCACAGTCGGCCAGATGTACAGGATAGCACAGTCGGCCAGATGTACAGGATAGTACATTCGCCAAATGTACAGGGTGGTACAGTCGGCCAGATGTACATGATAGCACAGTCGCCAAATGTACAGGGTGGTGCTGTACGCTAGATGTACAGGATAGTACAGTCGGCCAGGATGTACATGAGAGCAAAGACGGCCAGAATGTTCAGGATAGCAAAGTCGGCCAGATGTACAGGATAGTACAGTCGGCCAGGATGTACAGGATAGTACAGTCGGCCAGATGTACAGGATAGTACAGTCGGCCAGATGTACAGGATAGTACTGTTGGCCAGATGTACAGGATAGTACAGTCGGTCAGTCGGTCAGGATGTACAGGATAGTACAGTCAGCCAGATGTACAGGATAGTACAGTCGGCCAGATGTACAGGATAGTACAGTCAGCCAGATGTACAGGATAGTACAGTCGGTCAGTCTGCCAGATGTACAGGATAGTACAGTCGGCCAGATGTACAGGATAGTACAGTCGGTCAGTCGGTCAGGATGTACAGGATAGTACAGTCGGCCAGATGTACAGGATAGTACAGTCGGCCAGATGTACAGGATAGTACAGTCAGCCAGATGTACAGGATAGTACAGTCGGTCAGTCTGCCAGATGTACAGGATAGTACAGTCGGTCAGTCTGCCAGATGTACAGGATAGTACAGTCGGTCAGTCTGCCAGATGTACAGGATAGTACAGTCGGTCAGTCTGCCAGATGTACAGGATAGTACAGTCGGCCAGATGTACAGGATAGTACAGTCGGTCAGTCTGCCAGATGTACATGATAGAACACTCGATCAGATATACAGGATAGTACAGTCGGCCAGATATACAGGATAGTACAGTCGGCCAGATGTACAGGATAGTACAGTCGGTCAGTCGGCCAGATGTACAGGATAGTACAGTCGGTCAGTCTGCCAGATGTACAGGATAGTACAGTCGGCCAGATATACAGGATAGTACAGTCGGTCAGTCGGTCAGGATGTACAGAATAGTACAGTCGGCCAGATGTACAGGATAGTACAGTCGGTCAGTCTGCCAGATGTACAGGATAGTACAGTCGGTCAGTCTGCCAGATGTACAGGATAGTACAGTCGGCCAGATGTACAGGATAGTACAGTCAGCCAGATGTACAGGATAGTACAGTCAGCCAGATGTACAGGATAGTACAGTCGGCCAGATGTACAGGATAGCACAGTCAGCCAGATGTACAGGATAGTACAGTCAGCCAGATGTACAGGATAGTACAGTCGGCCAGATGTACAGGATAGTACAGTCAGCCAGATGTACAGGATAGTACAGTCAGCCAGATGTACAGGATAGTACAGTCAGCCAGATGTACAGGATAGTACAGTCAGCCAGATGTACAGGATAGTACAGTCGGCCAGATGTACAGGATAGCACAGTCAGCCAGATGTACAGGATAGTACAGTCAGCCAGATGTACAGGATAGTACAGTCGGCCAGATGTACAGGATAGCACAGTCAGCCAGATGTACAGGATAGTACAGTCAGCCAGATGTACAGGATAGTACAGTCGGCCAGATGTACAGGATAGTACAGTCAGCCAGATGTACAGGATAGTACAGTCAGCCAGATGTACAGGATAGCACAGTCGGCCAGATATACAGGATAGTACAGTCGGCCAGATGTACAGGATAGTACAGTCGGTCAGTCGGCCAGGATGTACAGGATAGTACAGTCGGCCAGAGTGCACAGGATAGTACAGTCGGCCAGGGTGTACAGGATAGTACAGTCTGCCAGATGTACAGGATAGCACAGTCGGCCAGGGTGTACAGGATAGTACAGTCTGCCAGATGTACAGGATAGTACAGTCGGCCAGATGTTCAGGATAGAACACTCGATCAAATGTACAGGATAGTACAGTCTGCCAGATGTACAGAATAGTACGGTCGGTCAGACGTACATGATAGCACAGTCGCCAAATGTACAGGGTGGTACTGTACGTTAGATGTACAGGATAGTACAGTCGGTCAGTCGGCCAGGATGTACAGGATAGTACAGTCGGTCAGATGTAGAAGATAGTACAGTCGGTCAGTCGGCCAGGATGTACAGGATAGTACAGTCGGTCAGATGTAGAGGATAGTACAGTCGGTCAGTCGGCCAGGATGTACAGGATAGTACAGTCGGCCAGATGTAGAGGATAGTACAGTCGGTCAGTCGGCCAGGATGTACAGGATAGTACAGTCGGCCAGATGTACAGGATAGTACAGTCGGTCAGTCGGCCATTATGTACAGGATAGTACAGTCGGCCAGATGTACAGGATAGTACAGTCGGTCAGTCGGCCAGGATGTACAGGATAGCACAGTCGTTCAGGGTGTACAGGATAGTACAGTCGGCCAGTGTGTACAGGATAGTACAGTCGGCCAGTGTGTACAGGATAGCACAGTCGTTTAGGGTGTACAGGATAGTACAGTCGGCCAGTGTGTACAGGATAGTACAGTCGGCCAGTGTGTACAGGATAGTACAGTCGGCCAGTGTGTACAGGATAGCACAGTCGCCAAATGTACAGGGTGGTACTGTACGCTAGATGTACAGGATAGTACAGTCGGTCAGTTGGCCAGGATGTACAGGATAGCACAGTCGGCCAGGATGTACATGAGAGCAAAGACGGCCAGTGTGTACAGGATAGCACAGTCGTTCAGGGTGTACAGGATAGTACAGTCGGCCAGTGTGTACAGGATAGTACAGTCGGCCAGTGTGTACAGGATAGTACAGTCGGCCAGTGTGTACAGGATAGTACAGTCGGCCAGATATACAGGATAGTACTGTCAGTCAGTTGTAAGGATAGTACAGTCGGTCAGATGTACTGGAATGTACACTCGGCCAGATGTACAGGATAGCACATTTCGGCCAGATGTACAGGATAGTACAGCCGACCAGATATTTTCTGGATAATACAGTTGGCCAGGATGTACTTAATAGCACAGTCGACAAGGATGTACAGGATAGCACTGTCAACAGATTGTGCAGGACAGCAACTGATATTATAAAGATAAATAATGGTGATTTGACTAGGGGTATCCCGGATGGGATGGGTTATCATCCTCAATCGCCTTCTTAAGGAAGCCCAGAAATGGCTCCGAACCCCCTAGTGAGGAACTAGAACTTTTAAGGTCCTACACTCATTTATAAAGAAAGGGCCTCCTGTTTGAAAGGCGAGGTGATCATAGAAATTTACCACAGACACAAAAGGAAAGAAACTCACTCGTATAAAAATATGTGTCTATGTGTAGGTATCCAACCTCAGATGATCACAACTGAAGTTTAAACCATATTGTATAACAAATGTGAACAGCTATTGTTGAAGAAAAACATCCACAACAAATCGACTCAAAAACTGTTTTAAACATACACACTATATTGGGACGAAATTGGTTTTGGGGAAGCTCTATGACACCATCTATTAGACAATCCTGCATGGAACAACTGCGTGCAATCGGAGAAGCGGAAGGCAGAGAAAATCCTGAACTGATAGTATTAAAGAGTGCACATGATATAGTATTTCCTCATGTGTGTGTTGTTGATGACAGACAATGATAAAGGGCTCTGAATACCTATGGCTTCCATCGTGACAACCCTACGACCCGAGTCCATAGTGGAGATAGGAAAAACATGTGTCTATTGACATCAATCACTGTGTGAACTAACGAACACTCCATCCTTCTATTCTTCAATGCATTTATTCGTCATCTCACAAGCTTGTCTCTCACCTCGGCATGCATGGCACCAATCCGACGAAGCGACTCCTCCAGATCTTCGGTATCACCAGTACCAAGTTTCTGTATGCAATTTTTGATGACCTGTTTTGAAACTGCAATGTGACGAGTCAGGTCTGCTTTCTGAAAACGTGCACACAAATATACATTAAACTTTCTAGATAACTATTTCTAGATAACCTTTTCTAGATCACATTGTCTAGATCACCTTTTCTAGATTTGACCTGAGGCCAAAATTTGGAAGCTGCGGTTTCGCGGTGTCTATAACTAAGAGTTCTAGACAAACTAGGAATGAAAAGAGAGTTGATGAAAGAAATAAAATTAGATGGATTACTCAAACTGAAGTGTATAATATCGGTACAGGATTGTCGATTGAGATTTCTTAAGGAATTTCTAAGATCTGGAATATTTCCTCACCAGTATTTCAGATCTCTGAGAGCCGAAATAATATGTCCGACAAGCGAAAAACCTGAGACGACTGACAAAAAATCCAAATAGAAGAAACCCAGCCAAAGATGGCCAATCTCAAAGAATTGAACTTTTATGACCACTTGAAGTTCACTAAATTCTGCACAGAAACAGTGTACAAGGTGAACATCGCAAATAATGCTCGCCTCAACAAATCACTGAGTACTGAAAAGATAACAGCGTCCGTACTAGACAACCCAGAGAATTATGTGAGGAACTTATCGTCGTACGTTCCGAACAATATTTAAACTGAGGCCCTCACATAGGGATTAAACTTCTGCATAAAGCCCAAACACATCAACCGCATTGAGTCGCAGGCACAGTTTGAAATGTTGTTTGACCAAGTCTCTAAGTTATGACCTACTTCTGCTGAAGGCCGAACTGATAGATTTAGAACATCAGTATCGCACAACACCTTCTAAACAGACATGTCCGCTGACCAACGAACACCTTACTGCATTAAAAGCACTAAAGGCTATCAAAACCCTTGTATTACTGAATCCAGACAAAGGAAGTGGTGCAGTATTGATGGACATGTCAGACTACCAGAGTAAAATGGAATAGATATTATCGCATGAATCTAAATTCAAGTTAGATCAAACAGTAAACAAGTAGGAGGACCTGGATGCAAAAATGAGAAAAGAGATCCAGTCACTTGTGAATGAGGGACTTATCAGTGAGACCACTGCAAAAATGATCAAACCACGTGGCTCCAAAATATCTCAAATGTACTGTCTACCCACACTTCACAAGCCGGAATCCGGCTAAGGCCGATCCTGTCCATGGTTAACTCTGCACAACAACGGATGGCGAGATGGCTAGCTGAAATTGTAAAGCCAGTACGATAGTAGTTTGATCCAACAAAAAAAACAAACACTTAGAGATACATTCGAACTGGTGGAATTATTGAATACTATGGACATAAATAATAAACACATGGCATCCATGGATATAGTCTCCCTATTCATCAACGTTCCATTAGATGAGACAGTGAAAATAACAAGTGAACGCATTAGAGACAAACAACTAAAATAGGAATACCAACATCTATTCTGGAGAGGCTATTATTACTATATACTGCGAATATAAAATTCAATTTTCCGAAAACATCATACCGCCAAATGGACGGAGTGGTCATGGGGAAGCCTCTTGGTCCTATTCTAGCGGGTATCTTCATGGTCTTTAGCAAGATGAAAATCATTCTGACCAATAAAAAGATGTCAATTGAAACGAGAAAAAGAGTGTTGAGGGGATACATAAAGCCTGTACATTTGTATGGATGTGAAACTTGGACAATGTGCAGTCATGTTGAAAAACATCTGATGGCTGCAGAAATGTGGTTTCTGAGGAAAATGCAAAGAATACCATGGAGAGATAGAAAAATCAATGACCAAGTACTACAGGAGACAAATGAAAATCGTAAATTGATTAGAGAAATTAGACTTAGACAGTCAACATTTTTTGGACATGTTATGAGAAGAAATGGATTGGAGAACTTAGTGACAACTGGCAAGTTCGAAGGGAACAGACCAAGAGGAAGACCGAGAGAAAAATACCTGGATGGCTTGGTCACATGGCATAGACGAGACAGGAACACTGAGCTGATCCACGACGCCGGTGATCGAGTGAAATGGCGAGTCATGACCACCCACGCTTTCCGGCATGGCACATGATTGATTTGGTTGATCTTCATGGCACATTTAGAAGAAAAGAGATCCTCAGACATTAAAAACTTGGCCTTCTACTGTCGTTATGTGGACGATATATTAATTATCACCACAGACGAGCTACAAGCAACACCGTTCCAGACCATAATGAACATGGCGCATAAAACCATCTCTCTCTCTCTAAGGAACAAGAACACAACGAAGCGTTGCCGTTCCTGGATATCCTAATGAGACGTGGAGCAGATGGCACAATTCAAAATCGGTGTACCGCAAAGAAACATGGACTGGCCAATACTTAAATTTTCATAGCTTCGCACCTGTCCAGCATAAACCGGGTTTAGTACGGACCCTGTTTGACCGTGCTAGGAAGATAGGCACCCCGACCACATTGACAAAGAAAATTGAAACTCTGAAGAATATCTTACACCTGAATGGATACTCCACAGGATTTATAAAGCGCCACTGCCAACAGCCGAACCCAAAATCAGACGTAACTACAGTCCCTAAGCTCAATGTAATTATCTAGCTAACCTTTCGAGGGGATGACGTAATGCAACGTCTACAGGACCGGCTCATTACAGTAGTCGGCCGAACATTCTGTGCGGCAACTCCAGTTATTAGGTACGGAACAACACATATTTCCACCCCAGCAGTAAAATAATCTACCCCCCTGTACTCCACATCCAACTGCATTTACCAATTCACATGCAGGTGCAAGTCTACCTACATCGGCAGAACAGAGCGGCAGTTACACAGCAGGATGTTTGAACACATACCAAACTGGATTGACAAGACACTACACACAGGCGATTGGATCATGAGAAGGCAGACACACCACAATTATATCCGGTGTCGTCCACGGCACATCATGTCTTGGAAACCGGTCATGTAATTGATAGAGACAGCGCTTTTCTCGTTTTGTTTCATACACAAAATAGTCGTTTGTTAAAGTTTGCAGAAGCCACAATGATTCTTCTACAGAGGCCAATTTTGTGCAAACAGAAAGACATGATAGTCAGTTTAAAATTACCACGGTAAACAATTGATATTAATGTGCCAAAATGTGTATATTTCAGCTTGAACGATCTATCTAATTATTTTACTTAATGTTGTGTGACTTCTGCAGTATGTATCTGACGAGATGCAGCGAAATATGCCTCACAATAAATCGTACAAGCTATGGTTTGTGTCTTCGTTATTCAAAAATTAAAAAAAGAGGCAAGTGAAATATTTCGGCTACATTAAAAGACCTAATTCTCTTATAAAAAACCATACTGGAGGATAAGATTGAGATCAAGTGAGCAAGTGATAGACAACGATACAAGTAGGTGGATAACATCAAGAAATGGACGAACAGCAATCTGACAGAATGTACAGTCAGGGTGAGAAACAGACAGTCTCGGAGATCCACCGCTGCCAACCTTCATTGTGAAGACGGAACATGATTGATTGATTGATAACTTGTGTCTGCCGACCCTGTGATCATGGGTTCGAATTCACACGGAGACGGAATGTTAAAACTGACCTGGGCTCCTAGGTAGACTGAGCCTAAAATAGGTAGAATGAGCCTAAAATAGGTAGAATAGGTAAAATGAGCCTAAAATAGGCAGACTGATCCTAAAATTGGCAGACTGAGCCTAAAATAGGTAGACTGATCCTAAAATAGGTAGATTGAGCCTACAATAAGTACCAGAAATGTCTTGGAAAGTAAAAGCGACGGGTGTGATACTGACCATATATCCACTCTGGTGCCAATTAGTCTATATAAACATGGGATTATCACTGTATGCCCTTCAATAATCAAGGAGTGTACAAAAGGGTTTAATAGTTATTACTTAGTAAGGCCCGTACTTATAAGGACCTGGCAGTCCACTTCAGTCCAGTTTATTCGTGAATACACAATACTGCTATGACTTTACATAATTCTATTATGACTTTACACAATACTACTATGACTTACTGTGGTTATTTTATTGCAATGTCTGTTTTCTGTAGGCTGCTGTTTTTGTTTTTGTTTGCTAACGAAGGCTTATTGCCGAAATTCCCTCTGTTTATTCTACAATCATGTATGTGTAAAGCTGCCCATTCGCTACTTCTTGATTATTCTTATATCTAAGTGCTTACCAATGTCATACGTGAGAAAGTTTATTTCTTCTTCTTTCGAAGGCACATACTGCCTTTATTTTCAGTGGTGTTACAAGAGTAATCCACAGATTGTATTTAGTTATTTATTTGTATACATGGTGTGATTTTATTTCGTTCTTTGTTAGTATACATGGTGTCATTGTATTTAGTTAATTGTTTGTATACACATGCCATGAGTCAAATATGTATAGGAAAAAGAGAGAAAGTAGTCTAAGGGAATAAACCTAGACAAAATTAAATCCTTTGACGCCACGACATAGTTATATAAGCAGAGGAAAGGTAGGCAAGGGAGTCAAAACAAGAACACGGGAGTAGGAGTTAGATTCCCTTACCTAGGGTTACAGAAAGTGGTCAGCACCGCTCGAAACATCTCGTGCGAGGTGTGAGACACGCAGAAAGAGAGCGACCCGAAGTTCAGCTGAGGAGTGGAAAAGATTTGAAAAGCCACTCAGTGGCTCAGGGTCAGAAAGTAAACATCGTACGCTCTACGTTGAAGAAAATACTACCATCAACCATTTCCATGTTAAAGATTCAGTTTCTTTGAAGTTTATAGTCGGTTTATCTGACGTGAAAACAGCAACTTGTACGACGCTAAACTCGCCATAATTTCAGTGGGCAATGGCCAAGCCTCAAATTTGATCCAGTGGCGTTGCGACACTTGACACCCAGCGAATGTGTATAGGGAAGTGTTCAGATGCTGACATTTGTAAGTATACCTTTTGTGTATCATATTTACCAAAGCTGTTAACAATTTGATGACCATGACGACAGACGAGAGTAAACTCAGGCCACTTCTTACATGCTACCAGTGTTGCCATTTTAGTGCTTTTCGCACTAAATTTTGTGCTTTTTCAAGTCATTTAGTGCGAAAAGTTTGCTTTTAGCGTGGCCGCGTAAATTTAGTGCTTCACAAAATTTTTTGGGTGCTTTTTTGGTGCTTTTCTATGGTGGGTAAAAATTACTTTAAAAATCATTTTGGGAATATTAAAGAGCCGAATTTGAACTGAAGCGAGGGAGTAAAACAGTCTCAGTACGTTACCGCGCAATGTTCAATTAATTTAACTCCCTTTAATACCATTTAACTGAAAGCGAACGCAACTTGTAGACAAGTCCAAACGTCAATACATTAGCTTGTAATCGAGTTAATAATTTTGGGGTGTCTACATTATCCTTTCATCTAAGTGTGATAGCGGCAAACCAACGATTTTTTTTGGTTTGGTCTGCCTCAAGAAAATATCTGGCACCGCCGGAAACGCCACTCTGAAACAAAGAGACCTGAGTCCATTTTGATTGCAGGAGCCAGCTTGGTTTGTGAAGGCAGGCGCTTGGGCCCTGTGTATAGTTTTGTGGCCAGCCTTCCTTGAGACAAGACATGTGGGGTTTCCCATCTGTTCATCAGTGAAAAACTAATGGCACAGGAGAAAGCCGTAAGTTTAAAATTTTTAATTTAATAAATATTTGTTAAATCGCAGCACACGCCATGTTACCAGCTTGAAAAGCGTTGGCGTGGGAAAACTGATGTGTGTGAACAGTGTGTGTTAGGCGAGGTGGCAGGAACAAAGAAATATAAACAGATAATGTAGATGAGTATTACTAAAGTGAGTTGTTCTACAGATCAATGTAACGTCCCTGAGGTTTTAGGAATATAACATTTAATAAAGAGAGATGTAAGCAATCAGACGTGATGTGAAATATGTAGAATAGGTCATTGGTGGTGATTAAGTGTCATAGAGACTGATGTCATGTCATGCCAGCCATGCCGGCACAAGATTATTTTGTTGGGAATTATTTTACATGGTTATCCTATGGCATTAATGTGTTACTGGCTAAATAGATATGTGGGAGATTCACCAAAATACAATGTGTGGGGTCATAAATTATAGTTTATAGTAAAGACTGAAATAATGCCGCATGGTGCCATGCAGGCCATGATGGCATGGAATGGAGTGAGTGCTTGTGAGATTGCTAGAAATGAAGGTTACTTAATAACAGAGTGGTGAGAATCAATGTGTATGTGTATACAGCAGCAAGATATGTTTACAGGATTATTTTGTGACAATGGTGGGCATCACATTGAATGTTTGGTCAAGTGTTGGGTATGAACACTCCAAAGCAACAATGAGTAGGGGAAAGTAACCATGATGATGGGTAATATTTATAACATATGTAGAGCAGAGAAGAGTACTTACATGTTAAGTGTGGCTTTACTGAGGGGAAGAATGTGATTTAGTGCTGCGTACCACCCTTCGCAGAGATATTAATATGTAGTTGTCATGTGACATAAAGCGTAAGATAGCAAAATTTATAACCGGTGTATCATAGGAAGAATGATGGGGAAAAGAGGACACAAATGTACATCTTTTGCTTAGTAACACAGAATAATACATTGAGGTGGTTGGCATTAGACAACACTGGTTGACATTAGTGTTATAATGATATCAGATATAGTACACTGTTTATTATATTAATACTAATGTTCCGTATCCTGCCATGGACATTGTTGGGCTTGGATCCTGTCTCATATGAATGAGGCACTCTGGCCACTATTGTGTGTACTTTCACTTGGTAATATTGTGTGTTTATTTTATGAGCTATCTTAGGGGCCTCAGAGGTGCCTCAATTGGGTTCCTGTGTAATACATGTTTCTCTTTAACTTTCTGTGAATGTTGTGATTCTTCTATGTGCAAGTGTTACATTGTCACATTCTACAAATATGGCAATTCCACTGGGTATATGTGTCCATTGCTTTTCATAGTTAAACATGTTTTACTTGTCGGTTATTAATGTGTAATATAATGCGGTAATGTGTGTGGTGTCATGTTGTTGATATCCTTTATCATAACATGGGCAGTGCAGGAGTAGTGTGTCCTATATCATATGGCATCCCTCATAAGTTTAGGTATTTAAATGACAGAAGATGGGGAAAAGGTGGTGCATTGGGTATTATGATTGTGGTGATGGCTATGGCGAGAGTGACCACTTGACGATTGTGATGGTGATTATTATTGTGGTGATGACTATGGTGAGAGTGATCATGTGATGATGAGGATTGTGATGGTGATATGATTGTGGTGATGGCTATGTTGTGGCTGATCATGTAGTGATGTCAGCTAGGATGATTGGGATGATGATGGCTATGGTGAGAGTGATCATGTGATGATGGGGATTGTGATGGTGATTATGATTGTGGTGATGACTACGTTGAGGCTGATCATGTAGTGTCAGCTAGAATGATTGGGATGATTATGGCTATGGTGAGAGTGATCATTTGATGATTGTGATGGTTTTATGTCGTGATGTATGTTATATGTCTGAGTTGTTGTCGGTGGCTTATGTTACAGCATGTGTCCTGATTGTTGCTTGTGTCATGTGTAGAACTGTACTTCTGGTATATTGATGTTGTCAAGTTGTCATCAGTACAAAGGTGTATGTCCTGATGATGTCATATTGAATTGCATACTCTATGTCTGCTTAATTGCTGTTGGTGCATTGGACTGTATTTATGTCCTGTATGTACATGTTCAAATGGTGTTGTCCTGTTAGAGTCGTTGTACACTGGTGTAGCTGAGTTGTGTTCGGTGTTGATTTTGACTAGTTGATTAATGTTGCTGTGTAACATTGACATTTATGGGTGGTATTGTCAGCCTGTGGTGTTTGGGATGAGAAGTTGTGTTAGACCAGAGACCTGTAGGTAATGACCTCCCTGAACTGAAGACATTCTGTAAGTGAATGCTGGGCTGTATGGGGAGGTGGAGCAGGCTGAGGTTGTTGCATTAGAAGGTGTTCCATCCTAGCAATATCAAGTGTAATCTCATGACAGCAGTGGCACAACTGGAGAAGACAATAAAGTGGGTGATCTGATGCTGCAGCATTGATTGCTGCATTTAACCATTAGAGATGTAGTCACCTTGAAGAAGGAGGCAGCAAAGGATGATTATGTCAGACATCAAGGGTTACCTTAGAATAGCAGTAGTACAAGTGGGGGGGGGGGGAATAGCAAAATAGATCTATGGGTTAATTCATACGTTATATTGTATGTGCTTATTGCTTCGTGTGTTTAATATATTTTCTTTACAATGATAATCAAAGATTGTGTTTTCCAATGTTACAGGAGCGGCTGGCTAGTTAGCGTCAGCAGGCCTGGGTTCTTGGTGGGATAGTAAATTGTGTCACAACTCTGTTGTTTATGTCGCGTCTTGGGGTTTATGTTGTGTAACCTATGTTTTTGTAGTGTCTTATTGTCGTCTGTGTCAAAGTCCTTTATTGTATCATTCTACTCAGCTACTGTTTGAAGCACCTGTGTTGTGGTACTTGGTGTACCCTGTTGTCTTAAGTTATGGTGACTGAATAGGGGCCACCCTTGGTTGATGTTTGATATATATGCAGTTGTCTTTGTATCTGCAATTGAACATCCCTTATTGAATGCTTTATTCAATGTGTTCGAACACAAATTGTCACCAAAATGTGTAGCAGTTGATAAATAAAGAGCTATTTTTGTACTGTCCTTGATTTGTTTGTTTAGTTTCTTTTAGTTTTTACAGCCACTATTTCTACCACAATCTAACACATTAATCCAATGCCTGGGTCTCAAATATGACAGTTATTGTCCAGAGTTGAGGCCCCTGCCCGAGATCTCGTACATATTCTTATCTAATTACTATCATCTTTTTTTTTTTTTGTCAGTTGAGGGCGGTGTGAGGTTCTCTCTCTTTTACTACTTTTCTTCTTTGGCCGTAACGAAGTCAGAACTACTCTCTACCTCTTAGCACCGTAGTGAAGGAAGCCTCAGTCTTTACTGTTGTCTTCCATTTGTCTTTGCCTCGGCTACATAAGCTTCTTTGTGTTTCACCATCAGCAAAAAATATTGTCAACATTTCAGAGAACAGTGGCTCAGTGACACAAGATTTCAAAAATGGTTGTTAAAAATAGAAGGGGATAATTCTAAGTGTTTTTGCAAATACTGCAAATGTTCAATTGCAGCCAGGTTAAATGATATTGAGAGGCACAAGAATACAACGAAACATCAGAAAGCCGAACAACCATTCAGTACACAAAGGCAAACAACAAAATGCATTTGACAAACTGAAAGATGATGTCAAAGAAACAGAAGGATGCAAGTCTTTGTTCACAGCTGGCCATTATTCGCTTCGCGTTGTTGACCATTTAAGTGAACTCTTCAAGGTACATTTTGGTGACAGCAAAGGTTGCAAGAACTTTAAGCTTAGGAGAACTAAGTGCAGAGCAGTTATTTCAAATGTACTTGCACCATATTTCACAACAGACTTGACAGCTGATATTGGCAAAAGTAAATACAGCTTATTAAATGATGAGAGCAATGAAATTTCTGAAACTACGCTACTTGGAATAGCTATTAGGTAATATTCAGAGACAAGAAAGCAGTTTGTGGTTACTTACTTAGATTTAGTTGAACTGAGTGACTGCAACGCAATATGCAATGCGTTAAAAGATTGTTTAAACAAGAATGGACTTGAGTTGCACAGACTAGTTGCACTCGGCACTGACAATGCGTCTGTCATGACAAGTGTAAACAATGGAGTCTATACAAAATTAAAATCCGAAGTTCCTCATGTGGTACTAATTAGGTGTGTATGTCATTCCCTTCAGCTGGCAGTGCCACAGGCTGCAGCTGCTTGTCTGCCCAGGAACATAGAGTTCATTATTAGAGAAACATATAACTGGTTTTCTCACTCAAGTCTTCGCCAAGCAAAGTACAGGGAGCTTTTTGCATTAATAAATGATGGACAACATCCGCTAAAGATTGTTCAATTAAGCCAGACACGATGGATGTCCATTCAATCTGCCATTGTCAGAATATTGCAGCAGTGGGTCGAGCTCAGAACTCATTTTGATGTAGCAAGACTCAATGAGCGCTGTTATACAGCAGAACTTCTACATTCTATGTTTAGCAACATGAAAAACTATGTGTATCTCATATTTCTCAAGCATATTCTCGGAGAAGTTCAAAGTGTGAATAAGAAATTCGAAGCAGATATACAGGATCCAACAAAACTACTCATCGATCTTGTCCAGCTCATTGATTCTATCAGTTCAAAGATTGCTCTTCTGTAACAGTAGGGGAATATTGGTTAGTATCTAGTGGGAAATAGCTACAGCACGATTGAGCATCGAGAGTGAAAGGGGAGATGCTCAAGTCGTGACGTAGTGGGTTGTCAAGAGGCAGTTGACATCACGCCTTTGAGCTAGGAAGAAGGGAACTTGTCATCATGAAGAAATAAACAGTCCTACAAATCAAACCTAGCCTTGTTAGTTCTGTAACACTGGTACAGGATTAATTATGGAGCCTACGACCGAGGATTTGAGCCTGGTATAATCCGGTCTGTATAAAAACAACGCGAAGTCATGCCGTATAACATCGCGGAGGCCAAAAACTGAGAAGATGGTCCTTGCTCCAGTTCTATAAATCGCCAGAAACCATTTCGGCACGCTTTGGAACAACCAGTGAACGTAATAAGGCACGGTAGAAAAGATGGCCAGTAAATATCAGTTATCTGTGAATACAGAGGCCAAAAGCCCGCCCAGGGGTGGTCGTCTGTAAGTCTTTTTCAAGACTTGAGATAACAAATTAATTGGCGCCTGCAAACATCATCCTAACGACTCCTCTTGTTCATTACTCTGCCGAACGTGTCCAGCAGTCCAGTTGTCTGATCGTTGTGAACGAGAAAAGCCGGCCCAGAGTGATCCTGTCTTGAGAGAGCAAGAGTTTGGCAATCCAGCAATCCAGTCTGAACATTTTGTCGGGTGAACAAGAATTCAAGAATTCCGTTGAAGGTCAATTCAGTCTGAACATTTTTTCTTGCAGGTGAGCGAGAATTTGCCAATAGCTCCCTCAAATTGACCCCTTGCCTCCAATTAAAGTTTCAAAGCTAAATTAAAGACTGTAAGAATTACTCGCCTACAATCAGAACTCTTCCAAAGTTCGTGTAATCAAGTCAAATTAATGGAGGTGATCATGAAATATCAGGACAGCATATAAATACCTCGTTCTTCCGTTGATTGGGCCATATTTTGTTTGAAGCAGTCAGACTATCGCTAGGCCGTTGGCTGATCCTGATCCTTTTGGGCTCTGTTACTTCTGAGTCCTTCTCAAAACGTCGATGATGTACCCCACCCGGGGTGAAATCAGAGGCTAGAAATCTGGTCGGGACCCAACCAGGGGTTGAAGTTTATCCAGGCATCCCAAGAGAAGTGACTAACTGAAGAGACTACCTGAACTCTGCTACCTGAACTCCGCGACTGATTTTCAGCTGACGCAGACTCCTGGTGTTTGAGTTTAACCTGAGAGCGTGATGGGTTTCAGCTAATACAGCGTTGAGTGGGATCTGACGGCGAGCCGAGGAAGGTACGTCGTGCTTGGATCAGGAAACAGAATTAGGGTAATTTGGTAATTTATATGATGTATAAACCTGGTAACTGATTGAACTATTCTTACGAAATAAGTGAATTGTGTTTCTTAAATTAGGAAATTACAGTTGTGAAATAGTTTGCTTGCTCTATTTAAGAATATTTCAGCATGGCGGAACAAGACTCCTGGCGTATTCTAACCGATAACGAACATAGGTAATTTTACGTACAATTGACTAATTGAACAATTCTCTTATGTGAATCATATAGTTAATTTAGATAAGTAAGACTGTGAAATTGATTTAGTGATGTACATAGAAATATTTCAGCTTAGCAGTTCTATCACAGCACAGTGGAGAAACAGGCATAATTTCGGCTGAGTTCAAGAATATGCAGAAGAAGAAGTAGAAATATTGTTTCAGGTTGGTAGATATTTAAAAAGGAAGTAATATGAATTACTTGAGTGGGGAATTACAACGTGTTAGTACATGGTTAGGGGAATTAAAGGTGTCAATTACGGAAGTAGAGAATTTTCTGGAAACGTTGAAGAACAGAACGATTAGACAAGACCCTTATAGAATTATGGTAGACTGTAATGGAGTAGGAAAGAATAACAGGAGACAGCCATTGCTTAATAAAGACAAAAGACAATATGGTTATGACGAACCAAAGCCAAATGCTTATAGGGTAAGAGACAGTAAGAAGAACGGACGTAATACTGAAAGGTCAAACTGGTATAGTAGTGGGCGTGAGAGAAACCTTTCAAAGAAATCACGGGACTGGCCCTCTCACAGTGCAACCGCTAGAAAAAGACGTAACGACTGGTTTGAAAGGAGACAGAGACAGTATTTGCAGTCAGAGTCAAAGAACAAAGTGGAAAACGTAAGTGAAAATTCAACTATTCCCAAGGTGATTGCAAATATGACTGTTAAACAGGAAAAGAAGACGACAGTGTTAGTAAGGAAAATAAACCGAGAGACACAGACGCAGACAAGTAATACGATAGAAAGTAGTACGCAGACTCAGGTACAACCAGCCAGCAAGATAACAAAGGGAAGTCAAACTGACTTAATAGAGACTCAGTCAAAACCAACTCATTTGACTAAGGGAGACAAGGTTGAAGTTAGGAAAGATAAACAAACAAGTGCCAAAGATGTTAAAAGACGGGTGAAGAAAAGTATTAAGCAAAGGAATAGTATGATTGTTAATAGAGGTAGTGCCGTGTCAAGTTCCTCAGCTATAGACATGAAACTAATTCCCAAATGGTGTAGGAATATTAGCTGCCAGAGTTCAGGTTACGGAGAAGATATTCCTACCGCCGAATATTATAGCGATGCTGAAACAGATATTAATACTGATGATTCGGAGAATGAGAGAAGTGCAATAAGAGCAGATCCTGAATCGAAGAGTGATGTTCCCTCATACGGTATTGTTGCTGGTGGACAGACGGACAGAATTTTGGTTAGTGACTCTTTGGAACAAGATACTGCTTTGTATGACAAGAAAGTAGGGAAAGCTAAGAGACGAATACCAAGAAAGAGAAAGAAAGTCAGACGTTCTAAAGGCGACTATGGGAATGGAGTCGACGTGGCTGCGGTGAACTACTATAATGAATCTGATGAGGGAACTATTATTAGTGTGTCATCTGAAGACGAGATGGGAAAGTACAAACGTTACGTAAGGTACACAGGAAACAGTGAACAGACTGACGCAAATAAAGGAAATAAGAAGAAAACATTTAAGAAGAAAAATAGTAGACAGATAGCGGGAATTTACTCAACGACAGAAAGTGACTTAAGTAAAATAAAAGACCTTATGACCTTAAGACCTGAGTACTTTAACAGGTTGACAACAGATAGTGAAGATGACATAATAAGAGAAAGACGGGTTAATGTATTGAGAGACAATGAAATATTTAATTTGGACACACTCTATAACGGTTAAAATTCCTTGGCTGAAGAAGGAAAATGAAATAGTTTTGGCTTATGAGAAGAACTGCGGTTTGAGCATATAGATATGTGAGCTGTCTAAAATAGGCTGATGAATTTTTTGGTGTAGCATCGCATGGTACAGGGTAGGTGATAGTGTTGTGGAGGATAGAGAAGTACGGCAAATGATATTTTACGTGGATACGTAATACAGAATATTTGGTTTTTGATTCCGGTGTAGGGAGAGTAAACTAGGTAAAAATACTCCTTTGTCCGGAATGGAAAGAATGAAGAGTTAATCACGTCGAGTGATGTATAACCGCTGTAAGTAAAATAGGGTAGATTCAGCACAGAATTAGTAGAGGATGAAGGTTCGTACTAGAAATGGTTCGACTCAGAGCTATGACGTGATGTCTGAGATAGTTTCGCTTGCTGGTTTGAGAAGAAAAAATAGTATTGTTGACAGGTGAACCGAGAATGTCTGGTGAGGAGATATAGGTTGAGGAGGAATTGAGTATCCTGTGTGTAAAGTAGCCAGTTGAAAGTGCTTGCGGAGAAAGAAGAAAGTTGTTGTGTGTGGAGAAGTATAGAATGATAGTTTCGAGGTTAGTGGTTCAGCGGAATGAGATTTGTTTTGAAGAGATAGTAGATAGTGCTGTGAAAGCGATATAAGTTGCGAGAGGTAATGTATAGGGTCTGAACTTCGTATAGGATATAAGAAAGCAGTGAATTGAGAAAGTCCTCTGGAATAATTCGTCTGGTTGTGCGTTGTTCATACGTGAGTATAACTGTAGTCAGACAGGTGTTCGTCGGGATGAAGGAAGTAGGAGAGAGGTGTGATGACGTCGCCTAAGTGAAGTACATAAATAAAATGTAAGAGTGGCGTTGATATGTCTTGTGTCAATGTGTGTAGAGGAGATAAATACGTGTAGATATGTGGTGAATGATTGCTGGAATGTTGAGGTGGCGTCTGAAGTGCTTTTTATAGTAATAGAAGGGACACGTTAGATTGTCGCGATGCAAGAGTAATCGTGAGATGAGAGCGAGGTTGTGTATCATTGTCCGTGTGAATATGAGAAGAGTGGTTGATAAGTGACGTTGATAAATCGTGGAACATAGAGTATGAGAAAATCGAGAGATAGAAAGAAAATGATTGGGAAATTGTGATGTCTTTTCGTAGAATATCTGACGTTGGAAGGAAATTATGGAAGTTGTATGACGAAAACGGAGTTAACATTCTGAATGATGTTTCATAAAACATGTTTAGTATTCTTAACAGGAACGAGAAATGAGAGGTCTGCTGTCAGTCATAAGTGGCGTGGGTTGCAGTTCTGAAAGAGTCCGATAAATAAGAGTGAAAGATAAGAAGGTAAACAAGGTTAGTTAAATGAATGTTGGAGAACGTGTTCCGAGGAGGGTGACCGGTTTGATTGTCGTCACGATGTAAGAGTGCTAGAAGAGACTTGAGGATAGCTTAGAGTAGTGCAGGAGGATGAAATATTAATTGCGTAGGGTAGACGAGAAAATTAGAAGTAGAGTTAGTTGCTTTGGTGAGAGGTCTATAGTAAATAGACAAGTTCTTTTGATTGGAGTAGCATGGTGGAGATACTGTAGTTAACAGTAATGATTAAGAAGTGGTAGTGATGTTTGGTATAAAGCCAAGGGAAACAATTGGTGTGCCGAGCCACAGGTTAATTAATAAGCAGATGATGGCTGGTACATTGAGTCAACATTGGAATAGTCGCCACATTAGGAATAGATAAAAGGAGTCAACCTGTAGTTTACAGTGTTTGTTCAAGATGATATTCCAGATGTTATGATGTATTAGGAGTTAGGACTAGAAAAAGATAGAAAATGGTGAGGTGAGATAATCAAGGTTTGACTTCCAGAAAAAGGAACGGTCAGTTGTTGAGTAGTGATTTTGGTTGAGGAGAACAAGTATTGTTCCGCGTTATGATGATCTGTAGATAACAGATATAGATATATATGTATATGTATATAAGTATTTTGGCATTAATGCTTGACATTGAATTGTTTTGTTTTATAACAAAATAGGTAAGAATTGTAGGAAGAAATATGTGTTACAGTGATTAATATAGAAGGCCAATGAGGATGGGCCACTGTACGTAGTTAATTGTAAAGGGAATTATTTTTTTTGAAAACCTTCTCTTTAGCAAGAAGACAATTGTTTTGTGGAGTCTGAGTGTTGATGCCTCATGTATAAAATGTTTTTTTTGCTTGATTTGGTCATGTAAAATGATTGTTATTATTTTAGAATAGGATTATTGTGTTCGTAAACATTTGGATAAAAACTACTGGTCCGTAAAAGAGACCAGTAGTAGTAGGTAACAATAGATTAGGATGTATGTTGTATTATTTTAATCATCGTCACCATCATCATCACTATCATCATCATACTTTTAGTTGAGTTGCGGGGAAACATAAATGATTGTTACAAAAAAATTTGGGGGGGGGGGTTTGATGTCCTGTTGTGATTTTATTTCGCTGTTTTGTATGTTAAATAGTAGTTAATTAAGTTATGTTTAAATTACAGGGTTTTGTCTAGAATAAAGACAATACAGGGGGCTTTAATTAGGACCCTTCGTTCAGAAAAGAGTTAATAAAACTACGGAGAGCTAATAGAGAGACACATTCTCTTTGTGAAGAGTAAGTTCATGGGTATTTTGTAGCTGTGATAATCAGCATAATGAGGTTGATATGGTTATGAAGTGCTGGAAGCATAAGACGAGCTTACTACACAAGTAAAATGGTTATGGGAAACTTTAGAGATACACTAAAGTAAGCATTAATTAGAAATATATGGGATTAGAAGCCACATGGGAGAAGAAAAGATTAATGAATATATTCAGTGGGGTAAAGCTGAGAAAAGTTTTGAACATAGTTTCCGGGGGGTCAGAAGAGCCATGATATACATGAGATTGCTGGGTTATAGAAGAATAAGAAAATTACCCCAGACGAAGAGTAAACATGAATTGGATCCATGTTTGACTAGACACTGTGGATAACAGTATAATAGTAAAGGGGTGTAAGTGTGTTAATGAGAAAGTGAACATAGTGGAGACATAATGACATAGGGTTTTTGAGAGTCCGTAATAGATGGACTGTGATAAAGTCGATTGCAAGTAGTCACAGACAGGAGTTAGGAGTAGTATAAGGTTGCTGTTGATAACGGCATAAGTGGAGGTTTTAGTAGATATGCCCATAAGAAATGGACATTAAGAGAGAATTTTTGACTGAGGTATAGGAGAAGATTAGTTATGTGAGGTGATGTGTAGAGGTCTTAAAGGATAATAGATTTTTTAATTGTGTCCTCGGGATATTGTTTTGTGGTTGACATTACAATGAGAGGTTGAAGTAAGGTTCAGAGACATAAAAGTAGTAGTGTCTGTAATATATTGACAATTGGATGTGAATAATGTTTTTGATGCTGTAGATAGCAGCGTAAACGTTTACCATAATGAGTGGTAAAGGTGTGTGATTTAGGTAAGTGTGGTTTTAGACTTTATTACATAAAGTCTCAAATGACATAGGAGGGTAAAGGAGTATGGTTTGGTAAAGGGGGTGTGTGATGTAGCTGAGTGTGGTCTTTGTGTGGAAGAGTTCTACTGCTTCTTTTAAATACCGGTGGCCACCGATTCTTTGTCTTCCTATCGTGTGAAAGTAATTTCAGGTTAGTTGAAAGTGGGGGATTAGTAGCGTTGGTGATAAAAATAAGGAGTTGGTGTTAGCGTTTGAAATTTTAAGCAGATTGCTTATGAAGAGAAGAAGGAGTATTTAAGAAGACGTGTTATGATGTTATGATGTGTTGTATAAAGTTGAGATTTAAAGGTTATATGTAAATATGTTATGTTTGTTTGAAGGGCCAGAAACGAAGAAGAAGTGGGTTGATATATAGCAGGGGAAAGAGTTAAAGAAATAGAATATTTACTTAAGATGGAGTTGGTTTGGGGAAGGTTAGAGGAACTGTGAGAGATAAGGAAAAGGAGGGAATAGAGTAAAGGGTTTAGGAGTAAAGATTTTTTCCTTTTATAGGAAAAATTCTTTAATTAACATGGGGAGGTGTAACAGTAGGGGAATATTGGTTAGTATCTAGTGGGAAATAGCTACAGCACGATTGAGCATCGAGAGTGAAAGGGGAGATGCTCAAGTCGTGACGTAGTGGGTTGTCAAGAGGCAGTTTACATCACGCCTTTGAGCTAGGAAGAAGCGAACTTGTCATCATGAAGAAATAAACACTCCTACAAATCAAACCTGGCCTTGTTAGTTCTGTAACACTGGTACACTTCCTTGGGAAAAAATTACATAAAGTGATGCTATTCTAGATTATTTAGATCCTAATCCCAATCTAGGTTATGAGTTTAAGAAAGAAATAGCAGACTACAAGTTTCCCGATGAGAAAGACATTCGTGGAAGGTGCATCCAGTTTTTAATAGAGCTATTGACACAGCTGTGTTTACGTACACCCGATAACGTTCGAGTGTTGCAGTCCATGTCATGTCTTAGTGGAAGTGAATGGATCTTGCTAAAATGTTTGTAGAAGATGTAGCTACTCTCACCCGCATCGATTTCCAGTGGAGAAAACTTCATCATATGCAGTGGACACAGACCTCTGACACACTTGGACTGTGGGCAGAAATAGCCTCATAGAGGGATGCCACCGGTGAAAATCTTTTCCAAGATCTTACAGATTTAGCTTTAACTGTGCTCATTTTACCTCATTCTAATGCGGACGTGGAGCGTATTTTCAGTCAGATGGGAGTTATAAAATCAAAATTGCGGAACAGACTGAGCATCAAGAGTTTGACAACTATTTTGACTATTAGATATGGAATGGAAAGATATGGCAAATGCTGTCATGATTATAAACTACCTAAGGATATTCTGCGAAAGCTTGGATCACAGGAGGCATATACATGTTTCTTTCAATCACCCTCCTCATCCTCATCATCGCAGGAACAAACACAGCAGGAAATGGCTACAGAAACTGAAAAGGAGTTGTTTGACTGGGATTTGACAGATCTGGAATAAACTTCATTATAATATTCAGTTATAATAATAAATTATAATGTGCTACTTTATAATATTTTGAATGAATACCACCAGTGCTTGTTTTAGTGATTTCCCCCAAATAAATAGTATTGCAATTCGGTGCTTTTTTGGCCTGATAGTATTTCTGATTGGGATTTGGCGTATCTGGAATAAACTTCATTGTAATGTGAATTGATAATAATAAATTATACTGTGATACCTTGTTACATTTGTAATAAAAACAGTTGGTGATTTTTATTTGGTGCTTCCTAAAATTTTTTATTGCTTTTTATTGCTTTTTTGGGGGGTCGATTTTGGTGCTTTTTCATCAAAGGGAGATGGCAACACTGCATGCTACCATGCTTAGGCAACTGGGAGTGTTGCGCATGGAGCAAGACACCACTGGGTCAGCATGTTAGATATTATTCAGGTGTGTTCAATAAACGTGTCGAAATCGCTGGGACACAGTCCTTCTTCAGTTGTTCCTCAGTATGTTAAAAGTGCCAGGAGTCGATAGTTGAACGAGCCAGAAGGGAAGAATGAACACACATGCACAAACCCTTAAGAACATCTTGGCAACACGTGTGATTGTATTTAGTTCTTTGATTGTATACATGGTGTGATTGTATGGTGTTGTTTGTTTGTATACATGATATAACTGTATTTAGTTCTTTGTTTGTATACATGGTGTGATTGTATTAAGTTCTTTGTTTGTATACATGGTGTGATTGTATGGTATTGTTTGTTTGTATACATGATGTAACTGTATTTAGTTCTTTGTTTGCATACATGGTGTGATTGTATGTAGTTCTTTGTTTGTATACATGGTGTGATTGTATGTAGTTCTTTGTTTGTATATATGGTGTGATTGTATGTAGTTCTTTGTTTGTATACATGGTGTGATTGTATGTAGTTCTTTGTTTGTATACATTGTGTGATTGTATTTAGTTCTTTGTGTGTATACATGGTGTGATTGTATTTAGTTCTTGTTTGTATACATGGTGTGATTGTATGTAGTTCTTTGTTTGTATACATGGTGTGATTGTATGTAGTTCTTTGTTTGTATACATGGTGTGATTGTATGTAATTCTTTGTTTGTATATATGATGTGATTGTATTTAGTTCTTTGTTTGTATATATGATGTGATTGTATTTAGTTCTTTGTTTGTATACATGGTATGATTGTATGTAGTTCTTTGTTTGTATACATGGTGTGATTGTATGTAGTTCTTTGTTTGTATATATGATGTGATTGTATTTAGTTCTTTGTTTGTATACATGGTGTGATTGTATTTAGTTCTTTGTTTGTATATATGATGTGATTGTATGTAGTTCTTTGTTTGTATACATGGTGTGATTGTATGTAGATCTTTGTTTGTATATATGATGTGATTGTATTTAGTTCTTTGTTTGTATACATGGTGTGATTGTATGTAGTTCTTTGTTTGTATATATGATGTGATTGTATTTAGTTCTTTGTTTGTATATATGATGTGATTGTATTTAGTTCTTTGTTTGTATACATGGTGTAATTGTATTTAGTTCTTTGTTTATATACATGGTGTGATTGTATTTAGTTCTTTGTTTGTATATATGATGTGATTGTATTTAGTTCTTTGTTTGTATACATGGTGTAATTGTATTTAGCTCTTTGTTTATATACATGGTGTGATTGTATTTAGTTCTTTGTTTGTATATATGATGTGAATGTATTTAGTTCTTTGTTTGTATACATGGTATGATTGTATGTAGTTCTTTGGTTGTATACATGGTGTGATTGTATGTAGTTCTTTGTTTGTATATATGATGTGATTGTATTTAGTTCTTTGTTTATATACATGGTGTGATTGTATGTAGTTCTTTGTTTGTATACATGGTGTGATTGTATGTAGTTCTTTGTTTGTATACATGGTGTGATTGTATGCAGTTCTGTGTTTGTATACATGTTCTGATTGTGTTTATTTCTTTGTTTGTATACATGGTGTGATTGTATTTAGTTCTTTGTTTGTATACATGTTCTGATTGTATTTATTTCTTTGTTGATATACATGGTGTTTAACATCCACATGTGTTTGAATAGGTCTATTATTGTACCTTTTCTTTCAAAGACCTGGAGGAGGAATCCTACTATGGTCTGATCTGTGCTAGGACTATAAAATTTGTAGGCCTGAATGCACGGGGCTCTTCAAAGACAAAAACAACTGAATGCACAAAGCTCTTCAAAGACTCTAATTGAATGCATAGAGCTCTTCAAATACTAAAACAACTGAATGCACGAAGCTCTTCAAAGACTAAAACAACTGAATGCACGGAGCTCTTCAAAGACTAAAACAACAGAATGCGCGGAGCTTTTCAAAGACTAAAACAACTGAATGCACGGAGCTCTTCAAAGACTAAAACAACTGAATGCACGGAGCTCTTCAAAGACTAAAACAACTGAATGCAAGGAGCTCTTCAAAGACTAAAACAACAGAATGCGCGGAGCTCTTCAAAAACAAAACAACTGAATGGGCGGAGCTCTTCAAAGACTAAAACAACTGTATGCACGGAGCTCTTCAAAAACTAAACAGAGGACGAGGAAGGCCAAAGAGAAGATGGGTGCAGGATGTGGCGGATGATGTCCAGATGGGTGTTTCGGACGCGGGACATCTTGCTTATGATTGAGAGATTTTTCGGAAAGTTGTTATGGGAGCGAGGTTCTGCAAAGGACATGCTACTGAATGAATGTATGAATTAATGAATGCACGGAGGAATAGGAGGACTATCTTTCCCTCATTTGAAAGGACGACTAACACAGGCGCAGAGCTCTCGTCCGACTGCGCCCATGACATTATCAGCACAGCCCCCTAGCGACTACATTAACGCGCCGACTAATTGTACCTTAAGATGTCTTAATACATTCTTGAAGCATAGACTTCGTAGTTTTAAAAAGAAATAGGTTGAAGTGCAGCAACATTTTATGATGTTCCAAATGCAGTTACATTGGTGGAAACTAACCGGCGATAGGTAAATAATGGCACACGCCATATTTACTGTTATGTTTTTTGTTTAAACGTTAGCTTGCTTTGAACTCAAGCCTAGTCCATACACGGGCTACTAATTCCGTTACACTGGACTGATTTATGCGTGTGGATTAGCTTTCCCTATTACCAGTGTCCCTTGCCATCAGGAGAACCCACGACGCCTCCAGAGGTACTTGTAATTTACGTTCCCAAGTCAAGGACGAGAAGTTGAACCCGTTACCTCGACATCAGCACACCGGATGTTTAAGAACGAGTGCTCTTATCCATTCGGCTATACTGATCTCCATCTACTGTGGATAATGTTGTTATAATACAGAGTGTATGTTTAATGACTATGCAGTGTTTGAACATATTGCCGTTTCTAGTTTTGTATTCACGCTGCGTAAAGTTCATGCAATATAATAGGCAAATACAAAACTTGGACCGGCAATATTTTAAAACACTGCACATTCATTAAAAACACACCCTTTACTAATATGTGGAGCATTCCATAGCCAGACCAACCAGGTAAGTTACAGCAATAAAACACCAAAGGGTGCACGCGCTGAATCATATTAGCACTAGTACGGGGTAAAAAGCAAGAAAATTTGAATTACTACTAGTTTCCACGATTGTGAAAAAAAAAGGGGGGGGGGGGGTGTCCCCATTGGCTGACAGCTCACGTTCTGATGACCCGGTCCTTCAATTATAAATGAATCCCCGTGGTAGATTGCCTTGAGCGTCAGTTAGATGACGCCACCTCTAGCAGTTGGTGCAAACATATTTTCTCTTTGTATTTTCTGTTGTGAATTCTTTGACTGCGGACATGTCATTCAAGATGATTGTAAATGTGTGAACATTGTGGATTTGTCTGTTGTAATTACAATCAGCTTACTTTGTCGTGTACGGTTTGTTTCGTTGGCTCACTTTAAATTAGAACACACGTACCACTACTACTATTACTGCTGCTGTTGTTGCTGCTGCTGCTGCTACTACTACTACTACTACTACTACTACTACTACTACTACTACTACTACTACTACTACTACTACTACAACTACTAAAAACCTACTATGCCGCACACAGCAGAGAAGGCGTAAGAGTCTTAAACCTCTCAGCCACGCCGATCTATTTTACTTTTAGAAAGGTGGCCTATTAAATAGACAAGAAAGAAAGCATACACAATTTTACCTTGCTTGTGAGATCATTGATCAAGATGGATAGGCGAGTCCCACAACTTTTGCCAATACCTGGTAATGAGACTACACTGTTGGCTAAACCAAACAAGGACGATCGATGCGTTTTAAAAATTCTTTGACATTAGGAAACCCTACAAATTGTCTTAACAGTTATTACTTTTGTATGACTCCACCACTGGGACATGATATTTCTTTGACAAAAATGTGGCCTGTGACCTATCCACCGTATCCTCTCAACTTTGCAGCCAGTGCCTCTTGGGGAAGGATATCCCGTTTCGGAACCACAATACTATTGTAAGAGAGTACTGCTGGACTCTTGAGAGCGATGTTTAGGTCCCACCATACCATTGTAACAGATTATTGCTGGACCGTTACTAGATATGTTTCGGAACCAAAATACAATTGTAATAGATTATCGCTGTGCCTTTGAGAGAGATGTTTACGGCCCACCATACAATTGTAACAGATTATTGCTGGACTCTTGAGAGAGATGTTTAGGACCCACCATACTATTGTAACAGATTAATGTTGGACTCTTGAGAGAGATGTTTAGGTCCCACAATACAATTGTAACAGATTATTGCTGGACTCTTGTGCGAATGTTTCGGACCACCATACAATTGTAACAGAGTATTATTGGACCCTTGAGATAATATTTCGGGCCCACCATACAATTGTAACAGAGTAATGCTAGACCCTTGCGAAAGATGTTTCTGACCCACCATACTATTGTAACATAGTATTGCTGGACCTTTGCGAGAGATACTTCGGAAACTTCTTGCGAGACAAAAACAAAGCGGTTTCGTTGTGAATTACTTGCACTTAGTACATAATTTTCAAATGTTTATACATATGCAAATGTTTAAAACGCATTTGATAGATGTGGAAAACAAGGTGTTTTGGAGCAGACACGACAACATAAAAGCAACTTGATTAAATCTCAAATGAGTACAGACGGTGTAAATATGTTCATCATCATGTGACCCTGCCAACTGGCATAGGCGTGCATGCGTCTCCAGATGTCTCGATCTTTGGTATTATAAATACATTATGTTGACATGACACTATGACACCGTGCCAGTCTGCCCATTTTCATTTCTCTCGGTTTGGCCCTGCCTCTTCTACCACGGATCTTCCAAGTCCTGTGCTGTCAAGTGTTATTTCTCTCCATCTGGTTTTCAAATATCACCAACTGAATGCATGGACCAAACAGTGCCATTTTGTCAAACTGGTGGAAACAATACACCCGCAAACATCACATTTAATTTCATGTGTATAGTGCCAGGACACGATAAGCTTGTATGTGACTGTTTTATTTGATCGTGTGACATGGCGATTCACAGGCTTGGCCATGGGAATCCCATGGGAAAAAAGGGGGATTTTCTGAATAGTGTAGAGATAGGATGGGACAGGCATAAATTACCATTGGATGAGACAGAAAAACATGTCCCATGGACAAGCCTCCCAGGCTTGGCCATGGGAATGTTATTCCCATGGGAATCCCATGGGAAAGTCCCATGGGATGGGATGGGATGGGATGGTACATGCATAAATTACCACTTAATGTAAATTATGTCCCATGGACAACCCTGCCGATTCATGACCGCTGACGCTTATCGGCTTGACATATCATGACCAACAGGAGGAGTGGGATACTCCAGTAGCTATCAACTTGTGGACTAGTAAAATCGAACATAACGTATTACATGGAATGATGGATGCAAAACCCATGGAATCCCCAAACCAATTTATTGGCGCTATAATAGTCACAGAGTTAGTAGTATTATGGGTGACATTGTGAATGGAAAACCTTTGGGATTATCTACCAGTGGATTGGTGCTATCGGAGCAAGAGCACTACAATCACGAATGTGAATGGAGAACGCCTGTGACGACAAAGGATGGGTCGCGAGTGAATTCATCAAGTATTCCTCTTTTCCTGGCTTGTTCTTCTGAAAATAACGAATAACGCCGGTTCCATTGTGTCCGCGTACGATGATATTTGCTGCTTTCTTTCGACATCTTTCAAAAGTAATACATACATGAATATGTTATGCATTAGTTTTCTCATTTTGAAATTTTCCAGGTGTGCGGTCAATACCACCAACTATTTACCAGTTTAGACAACCACAGGATTATTGATGTTCACACAGGGCTTTTTATTTTACTTCCTTGTCTGATCATGTCATAATTAAACCTAAACCATCATACATGGTAAGTGTGCCTGCCACTGCGACATAGGGATCTCCCAGGCATACATGTCACGAGAATATTTTACTCAGAGGTCGAAATCACAAAACACAGTCACTGCGGTCCTCACTTCAAAATCAGTTGTAGTCGGCATCGTGCGCTCTGTCTTTGACAGGTACGGTAGCTGGACTGGATGTGCATGTAGGTAGGTAGGTATAGGTAAATATACATACCTGAATGCCTGTGTGTGCGCGTGTGTGTGTTGTATATGGTGTGTCAGTCAATGTAACTGAATGCGTCTCTGCGTGTGTGTCTGCGTGTTGTGTCTGTTTTCGGTCTGTGTATCAGTCAGCCTGTCTGTCTGTGTGGGCGTATATACGTGTCTGTATGTATGAATTTACGCATGTGTGTGTCTCTGTTTGTGTGTATGTATATGTGTGTGTATGTATGTCTGAATGTGTTCTTGTACGGTGCGAGTATGCATTTGTCTGTCTACATTATCTTTGCACAACTTACAGCTAACATAATTTCGTCTTCGTCGGCGATATTGTTTGGTAGCAGATTCATATCCAACGGAACATTCTTAAAATAAGTGAAGAAAACGGTAGGGTACTTGCTGTACATGTCAGTGAAGGCATTAATGTCCCGGGAGGAATCAATGAACTCGAAGTATTTCTTCGCAGAGTGCAGCAGTCTGGTCTTTTCATCCGGTGCCAGCTCGGGGTAGCCTGCATACTTCACGTACTTGGAACTCTGAGTGGCAAACCGCAGTAGGTACCGGCGCTGTGAGTTTGGGCTCAAGCCAAGGCTGCAATACACGGAGTTTATTATTGGAGACGGTGAGGCAAGTGCTGAAGTGCAATGACCGGATCACTTAATATATGTCAAGTCGTAGCGGCAGGGGGGTTAGTGCCTTTGCTAAGCAAGATAATTGCCCGTGTTCCGTCCCAGTAATGGCAACGTTATTTGTACCCGATGGTTGTCTCTCTGGCGCCAACCCGGACATCTCAGTGGCCAAGAAATTTCCCTGCCGTCCTTGTTGTCATGTGTTCGAATCCCCCAGAGAATGGATTTTGTTCTTTTGTTCCCAGGTCGACCCAGCCTAAAATGGTACCAGGACATTTCTCGGAATGTAAAGGCAGTCAATGTGATGCGCCGCAACACCCATCGAGTGCCTATTGGTCTCAAAATATCGTGAAACCAGAACACCGGAAAAACAGAAACAACGGCAGCCATGATAGCGAAATCTCTAGTACGCTTGCCTGTTGGCCCGCTGGAAATTTGTTCGATTCCCCATCGCGAAGAGATTTCTTAAAAAAGATATGAGTTACAAGGTCGACCCAGCCTAAAATGATTTCCACGACATTTCCTTCGTGCGAAGTAAGGGTTAGCCGATGTTATATAGACCAAATCTCCCATCAAATACGAATGGGCCTTCAATATCGGAAAACCTGGTCACTGAAAGCACGTCCGCGCGAGCTTTCGTTCAAAACTATTACGCATCCGCATAAACCCACTTAACATTGACATGCAAAACACCGATATCAAACAGAACCAAGATCTCAAACACTTAAGAAGTGTTCACGGAGGTTGGGGAAATCGATAGAGATCTGTAAATAAGATGCCAGAAAGCCAGTGTTGTAGCAGAGGGGCGTCTCACTCATCACTGCACAAGTAACACGTCATTAATATGGAAACCAAATAAGTAACAGTAAACTATTTGTTCATCATGTGCCATGCCGATAAGCTTGGGAGATCCTGATTCGTCATCTCACTCGATCACCAAAGTCGTGGATCAGCTCTGTGTTCCTGTCTCCACCATGCCACGTGGCCAAGCCATCCACGTATTTACTTCTCTGCCTTCCCTTTGTTCTCTTCCCCTCGATCTTGCCATTTGTCATCAAGTTCTCCAATTTATTTCTTCTCATAACGTGACCCCAAAAAATTGTGACTGTCTACGTCTAACTTCTTTAACCAGCGTACGATTTTCATTTGTTTCTTGTAGGACTTGGCCATTGGATTTTATGCCTGTCCATGGTATTCTTTGCATTTTTCTCAGAAACCACATTTCCACACGGTAAACTAAATGGAAACCAAACAAACAGCAGCAAGTAATGTTGTATTACCAGCAGTGTTACTGTGTCGAGTAAGATCCTCGATTAACAGACACGGGATGAAGATCGAAGCATGTGTCATGCAATGCTTGGAAGGGAAAAGCTGTTGATGTCAACAGAGACACAGTATTGGAAACTGTGAGATTTGAAGAACTACCAAACCAGTAAAATTTATATAATGTATATAGAGACAGAATGGGAAACTAAGATTTGAAGAACTACAGAAACAATAAGATTTATATAATGTATAGAAATACAGAATGTGAAACTGTGGACAGTTGAAGAACTACAGAAACAATAAGATTTATCTAATGTACAGAGAGACGGAATGAGAATGTCGGAAACTTGAAGAACTACATAAATAACAAGAGTTATATAATGTATAAAGAGACGGAATGAGAAAGTCGGACACTTGAAGAACTAAAAAAAAAAAAAAAAAGCAAGATTTATATAATGTACAGAGAGACAGAATGTAAAAGTCGGACATTGAAGAACTACAGAAACAGCAAGATTTATATAATGTATAGAGAGACAGGATGAGAATGTCGACCACTTGAAGAACTACAGAAACAGCAAGATTTATATAATGTATAGAGGGATGGGATGAGATATTTGGATACTTGAAGAACTACAGAAACAGCAAGATTTATATAATGTCTTGAGAGACAGGATGAGAAAGTCGAACACTTGAAGAACTACAGAAACAGCAAGATTTATATAATGTATAGAGAGACGGGATGAGATATTTGGATACTTGAAGAACTACAGAAACAGCAAGATCTATATAATGTCTAGAGAGACGGGATGAGATATTTGGATACTTGAAGAACTACAGAAACAGCAAGATTTATATAATGTATAGAGAGACAGGATGAGAATGTCGACCACTTGAAGAACTACAGAAACAGCAAGATTTATATAATGTATAGAGGGACGGGATGAGATATTTGGATACTTGAAGAACTACAGAAACAGCAAGATTTATATAATGTCTTGAGAGACAGGATGAGAAAGTCGAACACTTGAAGAACTACAGAAACAACAAGATTTATATAAAGTCTAGAGAGACGGAATGAGATATTCGGACATTTGAAGAACTGCAGAAACAGCAAGATTTATATAATGTATAGAGAGACGGGATGAGAATGTCGGACACTTGAAGAACTCCAAAAACAGCAAGATTTATATAATGTATAGAGAGACGGGATGAGAATGTCGGACACTTGAAGAACTAAAGAAACAACAAGATTTATATAATGTATAGAGGGACAGGATGAGAATGTCGGACACTTGAAGAACTAAAGAAACAGCAATATTTATATAATGTATAGGTCAGCATGGCCGAAAGAATAAGATCGCTCATTCCTAAACATCCGTTGTGATGATGCCGGAGTAGCGTGTTCAACTCTTATACCGGTCAGTTGAACTAAAATGTTGACGTCTCGTTCTTGACTTGGGGAGGTAAATACAAATACCTCAGATGTTGAGTTCGCCTGATGGCGAGAGACACTAGTAATATAGAAAACTAATCCACAGACCAAAAAACATTGCAGTGCGACAGAAGTAGTAGCACGTGTATGGACTACGCTTGAGTTCAAACATATATAGGGACGAAGAAATGAGAACGACACAGAGTCGTCTTAAATATTGTCATTACCACAAAGACACCATACAAGGAAGCAAGGCAGAGGTGCATCTCACAAGCTGAAAGATCTCAACTGCAAAGCCAGATTGATGAGCTAAAAACAAGTCAAGCTTCTTCCAAACCGACACAAACCAGCGACAACGAGAAACTGCTGGCTGACATGAGTGAAATTCAGAAAAGCATCAAGCAAGAGGTGGAAGGCATGGCACTGATAAAGAAGGAGAACGAAGAAGGCCTACAAACAATCAAGACAGAAAGAGAACTGGTAAAAGCCGAAAGTGAAATAACCCAGAACAAACCAGCAGAAGCTACGCGTAAGACCGCAGAGAAACCACAAGACTATATCAAACCAAAGACCAATAGGAAACCGCAAGTTAAAACCAGCATCCAACCACTAAATACAAGCAACTCAAGAAATCAGCTTCCTGCCAGGTAGATGAATTTAGCTTAGAAAAGCTTTCCGACCTATCAGAGATTGAAGGGGAAGAAGACGAAAAAGCGCGAAAAAGGAGCGGGAAATGGAGGCAAGGCTTGAAGCTGTGTATAACTCAATAAAAGCTAGCTTACTGAGATTCAAGAAACAGTCCTTATACGGACTGCAAAACAGACGAGCCAGAAGCCAACACTGATCAGGGAAGCCGACAGAGGAGACGGACACAAAGGATAACTTGCCGACCAATCCCCCAAGCTGACGTCACAGACACAAACGCTTATATAACCAGCCCAAGCTAGGACTCACTCGGAAGAGCGCACAGACAGAAACAGGATAAAACCCATGAAAACCACGAATCTCAACTCTAACCAACGCTGAAGAAGCAGGCTGAACGAGACCGAATTTGGAAGTTTTGTTATTGAATCAAGCAAGTAAGCGGGGAAGAAGGAAGGAAGACGAAGGAACACGGAAGAAGCAGTGCGGGCAAAGGATGGAGGAAGAAGACGGAAGGAGGAAGAAGACAAGTAGAATATATAGGAAAGAAAAATGAAGGAGGAATAATGACGCGGGTAGAAGGAGATACGTAAGAAAGTGAAAGCAGGTAGAAGAAACCAAGCAGCAGCGACAGCATCAGCAGCAGCAGCAGCAGTTAAAAGAAAACAAAAAAGAAACAAGAAGAAAAAGATCGGATATGGAAGTCACTAAAAGTATGGGTCCTTTGACTAATATAACAATACTTCATCTGAGCACCAAAACATCCCTTTTCAGAAGACCATGCCGACTGAATTAGACTGCCCGTCGACGATTATTCTTGAAAACATGTGTACACGTGGCAGTGGTAGCGGCGGTCCGTTTGTGTTTAGACTGCTCACATTGGGTTGTTCTATCTTAATGAATTGAATTGCTGCACTCGACTCTGAGATGACATTTTTGTGCACTTGACCTAGTTGAGAAATCACGACGTTTCTCACCTTCTCTACAGTTGCTGGAGTCACAGGCGTGTAACACTATACTGAACATTCATTTGTTGATGACTTTCTGTGCGTTGTACTCCTTACCACTCAAGCGTCGATTAACTGAACGCTTCTGATCTTGGTTCACGTCACTACAGTGGCAGCCATCTTTACTAATCTGACGTGATGTGGTTCGTCTTTACCGTGATGTCACTTGCACGACACTCATAACACATTTAACACCAATATTGCCAACGTTCATGATAGTGATGTGATATTATAATTTTCTATTAGAAATTTATATTTTTATTTTAAAAATTGTTCATATTTTATATAACAGAAATTTCTTAATCAACCGGTGAATATTTAATTTTAATCTATTTGACAGAGACATATTTCTGCAACACTTACTCGTTAAAATCTTCCTTTTTATTGAAAGTACATCCCATGGATACGTTTACAAGGAGATAATATACTTGCTGAAGACACTAAACCTGTTTTCGTGTCTCAAGATTATCCATCTGTGATCAGACTGTTCTCTCGGTTAATCGCAGACATTGTGACACGGAAGTAGAATTGATGTTGGTGTGTTTAAAGAAATGATGTCATCATTTTTTGGGTAATTCATCATCACTATCCAGTGGCGGTAGTTAGTTAGTTAGTTATTCGCGGTTCCAACTTCAGAGCAACGGGTCGTCCCCATTATGCTCCGTTCCTGTGCCAGTGAATATCACATACAATGCTCCTCACTGCCCCATATGAAAAGTGGAAAAGACAGGAGTCTCGACAACCAACAGCCCGCACAGGTACACTGTGCATAATGCCGCCGACAGAATCATCTCATCTCATCTCATCTCATCATGTTCCTCTTGTACCTTGCGGTGTCGAGGTGAAGTATAAACTTCGCGAGAGTGCCCGATTATGGGCTTCATATATCGACAGAATGTCAGCACAAAAGTCCTCCACGAAAAATACAGTTCATCTTCGAAGGAAGCGGCAGTCCCTAGAAAACCAGCAGCCACGCATTACAGCACAAGGCAAACCCAGTCTGTTCTGCGACAAAGCCAGCTACACCATTTTTCCCCGAACATGCAGTTCACGCCACAAAAAACCGCAGACAGATAGTAAAAGCGTTCCCTGTGCATACTGCAGCCTCCAGAATGTCAACACAAAAGTCCTCTATGAAACATACGGTTCATCTTTGATGGAAGCGGCAGTCATTTCCCCATCCAGATGTTTTTCTAGATGTTCAACTACACAGGCTAGATATTTCCAGATGTTGTTTGTTTCGTTTCTAGATGTTTTCTGTAAAAGAAAAGTGGCAACCCTGAGCCACCTACGCATTTTTTTCCGAACATGCAGTTCTCAGTTCACGCCACAAATAACCGCGGACAGATAGTACAAGCATTTCACTGTACATAATGCCGTCAGATAGTAAAAGCATTTTACTGCACATAATGCCGTCGCCAGAATGCCAACACAAAAGTCCTGCACGTAAAATACAGTTCATCCTTGATAAAAGCGGCAGTCATTTTCCTATCCGGATGGGTTTCTAGATGTTGAACGGCACAGTCTAGATATTTCTAGATGTTATTTGTTCCGTTACTAGATGTTTACTAGCCAGCTACGCTATCCCCCCCCCCCTCCCCCACCCCACCCCGAGCATGCAGTTCATGCCACAAAAAAACCTCGGACAGATGTAAAAACATTTCACTGCAAATAATGCCGTCGCCAGAATGTCAACACAAAAGTCCTACACGAAAATACAGTTCATCGTCGATGGAAGCAGCAGTCGTTAGAAGACCAGCAGCCTCACATGTCTGCATAAGGCAAAAGCCGGTTAATTCTGTGACACAGCCAGCTGCCATTACTCCGAACATGCAGTTCACGCTCCAAACAACATCGGGCAGATGTAAAAGCATTTCACACGAAATTCACAGCTCACAGTGTCGCGCCACGCACTATGCACTCAGCTTAGTAGCAGGGCGACAGAACCATACTCTTCCAGTTCAACATGAGGAAAATGCGAATGCAAACGGTCGCCACGAGCATAGACACTCCAGAGGCCTTAACCGTTTCAATGCCTATTCTCCATGTTCGCGACAGGAAGTCCCAGGGGCAAGTTGTGTCCTGGGCAGAAATTTCACCATAACATTTCTTTAGTAATTTCTTTCTATCACAAGCCAGGTGTTCAGTATCTGTTGCTATCATGTTTAAATTATGTGTCACATCTTGAATTCATCTACACTGTGGTCATCCTCTTCTTCCCTTTGACGTTACACCTTCCTCCATATTCATTTTGCACAGATGTGTCACTTCTGGAGCCCTCACGTGTATTGGCTCACAGTATAATGAGATGGAGGAAACTAGCAGTTTGTTCGGAAAATTCCGAAACGTTTTCATTCATTCATTCATTCATTCATTCATTCATTCATTCATTCATTCATTCATTCAATAGTATGTCCTCTGCAGAACTTCGCTCCCATAACAACCTTTAGGAAAACTTCTCGGTCATAAGCAAGATGTCCCGCGTCTGATACTCCCATCTGGAGATCATCTGCCACATCCTGTACCCATATTCTCTTTGGCCTCGCTCTTCCTTTCTTCCCGGGCATATACCCCTCCAAGCTTTCATGATGTTTTAAGTGACCAAAATATTTCAATTTTCTTTGTTTTACTGTCTTTAGGCCCGCTCCGTGGCGAAGGGATATGAACGCAGTTCGTAATCCCGCATATCTGCGTTCGAAATACAGCTGTGAGCGATTTGACAGCAGACCGCCTTATGTTGGTATTTTGTAAATATAATGGTATGTTTGCTGGTCGTTCAGAAAGCAATGGCAAACTACTGAATGTAAACTTGCCGAGGAATCACGAACAGACAAAAAATGCTGGCGTTGAATGCTACGTTCTGTAAAGGATATGCACCTGACTTTTTAATCGTCTTTAGTTTGCTTAGGATTTTGAATTGAGGTCGTGTCTACTCCTAAAGCAGACGTGACACTGTTAAGTCAAATAAAGTCACTACTTGTGAAATCAAGTTGAGTTGAGTTGAGCTAAGAACCGACATCACTGCACTTAGGACATTCCCATATGCGCCCCGTCCCCTTGTTCAACAGTCAGCGAAGACTCACACTAATAATCGTTCCCACCGCTATCTGATTGAAAGTTCTCTTGGTCTTCCCTCTCAGCTTTAAGATTCTACCCAAACCCCTGCCAATCCCCCGCAATCTCATCCTTTCCACATACGGGTTCTCAGTCTGTTCATCCACCTTCTCCACCTGGTCACACAGGCGCACGACCACCTCTCCCTTGTCCATAGATAATCGACCACCAAGAGGAGCATTCCCTGCCAGCCTATCAGCCTGTTCATTTCCCCACACTCCCGCATGGCCAGGGCTAAAAATCCATACAATTCTTACAATCCGTGAGTCTGATTCGAGGTGAGCCATTCCACACGAAATCTAAAATCTGCATTAAGAACAGATAAGCGCACTAATTACTCATCATCATCACGTGCCATGCCGAAAAGCGCGGTAATATTTCGCCATCTCATACCATTACAAGAGTCGTAGATCAACTTTGTGTTCTCGTCTCGACCATGCCCTGTGGTCCAAGCCATCTAGATATTTACTTCTCTGCCTTCCCATTGTTCTTCGCCCCTCAATTTTGCCAGTTTTTGCCAAGTTATCTAGTTTATTTCTTCTCATAAAGTGCTTAAAAATATCTTGACTGTATACGCCTAATTTCTCTAATCAGTTTACGGTTTTAAAAGATGTAGGTCTTTGCTTACTTCTATTGAACGATCCATTAATATTCTCAACAAATACACATCATTTACTGTACCACTACCTTCTACCAACTAACATTGTTCTTCCCATATTTCGGGTTGTATTTTCTTCCTAACTCTTTGTAGGATAATTTTAAAGAAAACCTTAGTGATGTGGCTCATTATGCTAATTGTTTGATGTTGATCACATACCAAGGCTCTTGATTTCTTCATAATTGAAATAAATGCAGATTAACGCAATTCGGAAAGTATTTTTTCAGTATCATATATTATGTTCAGCAGGCTGGTGACTTGGTCTATTCCAAATCTTTCTAAGGCAATGTTAATTTCTGTTGTGATGTTGTCTGTACCCGGGGTATTGCCAATTTTTATATGGTTAGGAGCATTCTGAACTTCCATCTTCAAAATTGGTGGTCCTCTGTTAATATTTGGAATATCATCCTGTTTCTCTCTTGTATCGTCATAAAGATCTTTCGCATAATCTGACCATGCATTTAAAATCTAATCTTTCTCTATTATGATTTTGCCATCTTTGGTTTCTAGGCAACCCGTTAATGTGTGCGTTTTTTTCTTAGTGATATCATTAATTCTTTTCAGTATTAATTTGGTATTCTGGGTGTATGTTAGTTTCCTATTTCCCTGCAATTTTCATACAGCCACACTTCTTTCGTCTCTTTGTACAATTTCCTAAATTTCACATGCAAATTTTTTATATTTTGCATGGTTCCTTTTGTTATTTCTGTTTATTTTCAATTGTTTTAAGATGTCTTGCGTCATCTATTTCTTAAGTCTCATCATCTTTATTTTTGGGAGATAGTTTTGTGCCTGACTGAAACAATAACTCTGGAACAAAATTACGCAAACATTGAATTTATTCCACAACATCAATTGCACGATAACCATAAGAAATATATTTACAGGTCTTCGTCGGTACTCACATAAATGTCAAAGATATTGACATTAGAGGATACACTAGACAATACACAAATTTAAGGCTAGTCACACACGATATTTCTTGTCTTCACTTCTATGATTGCTGATCTATACTTATGAATTTATTTTCATGCAAAGCAACCTATCATAATTTTAATAATGAATTTGTTCAACTATATGGTTCATATATTTTAGAATATATTGCAAATTGAATCACAATTGCATGACAACAATTGTACTTAACATGATTTGACACAATTTGTATTGTCAAGCCATTCAAATATTTATCTCTCTGTCTTCCCCCTTGCTCGTTTCCGACATCAGTTTTACCAGTTGTCACTGTGTTTTCTAGTTTATGTCGCTTCGTAACGCATCCCCCCCCCCCAAAAAAAAACCCACTTGATTGTATAAGACTAATGTCTCTAATCAATTTACTGTTTCCATCATTTGCTTCTTTAACAAGTGCTTCATTCGTATTTTGCCTGTCCATTGACGGTAGTGTTGTATTTTCCCCAGTTACCACATTTCCACAGCCATTAGATGTTTGACAGCTTATCTGTAAATTATCCGTGTTTCACGTGTATATAACAGTATAGTTTCTCTACAGCATTTTAGTACACTGTTTCTAACTGCAATTGACACACATTTATTGGCGAGTATGTTTCTCATCTTGCTAAGGCAACATTTTCCATGGAGATTCTTGTTCTAATTTCAATGAGGTGACACGAATGTTCAAAGATAGTTGTACCGATACACCTGATATAAATAGAACTGTGGTAAACCAAGTTCGATCTGCGACTGAACCATTCCTTATTTTGATCGACTCATGAACTTTCCAATATTCTACCCGATCTTGTACGTAACCTCTTTAGAACAGAATGATGATAACAGTATGACTTAAGAGCCCATCATCATTTCAGATTTAATATAAGCAACCATACATCAATACTCCACCTACCTTCAGCGATACCAAGTAAATCTCTGTGATGTGTCAATGATAGAATTAAACCTAGTTTACTTTCGGGCTGTACAGTGCGTGCATATCATGTGAGAACTTTCCGAGAGCTGCACAAAAGAACACGGCGCAGAACTCTATACTTGAAATAATCGCATATTGATCTTTTAGTTACAACTTAACACGTGAAGTTTAAGGAGCGAGCCATTCACATCAAAGCAGTTATTGTGATTGAGCAGTTTCTTCGATTCCGCAAAGGACTGGAAACTGTGAAGTAAATCAATGATGACATTTTCCACGTATCAAAGATGGAATTTTCCAGAATATAATTTTGACTCAATTTAGTCTACATCAATGCTGCTGTATTTATTTTCGAAATAATTAACATCATGTTTTCAGTCTGAATTCCCCTTTGTATTAAAGAGGGTAATGAAAACATGGCAAACGTCAGTCACACCACAATATTACATGGTATGGAATGTTACACACATGTGTGATTGATCGAGAAGCGAAAAAAGAGAACAGCTTCGAAGAATCTCCTGTTTTCTTAGAAACAGTTCAAAAGCTAGGATTATTAGCCAGTTGATTATCACCACCACACCACTACTATAATCATCATCGTCGTCGTCGACATTATCATCACTACCGTCGTAATTATCATCATCCTCGTCATCATCATCATCATCATTATCGTAATCGTTATAACGTGCACAGAGAAATATCTCACCCAGAAGATTCCTCGGCATATGTCTAAGGGGATAATAACCACGATGAAAAGCGCATGATGGTACGACTTTCAGAGAGGCAACATGTATATATCTTTACAAAAAATACATTCTGTTGCAAGTTATTTCGAAGAACAGTCGTAAGTAATAGCAATATTATTACGAGGGTAAGTTAATAAGTAAGTCACAAATGGCTGCAGAAAAATAACTAAATACGATAATAACTTGAAACCCGTTTATTTTTATGCATCCACTGTCCCTTTATTTCTCAACATAATTTCCACCAACATTTATGCACTTATCCAATCGTTTTATCAGTCTTCCCAAACCGGCTTCATAGAACTGCATGTTCTGTTTTCTAAACCACGTTTCCACTTCACATTCAACTTCGGCGTCATTCGCGAAATGTCTTCAGCCAAGTTGGTTTTCAATGTTTATGCTGACCAGTGTCTATCCCGTAAAGCGGTGCGTAGCTGGGTAGACAAGGATTGAGGAGTTTGCGCATGCACAGTAACGATTACAAAATGGCTGCTCCACTATCGTGGACGAACAACAACGCGTAGTTTGTTTTTTGTGTTCAGATGGTGTGAAACCTTGTGAAATCTACATAAAAATGATGGTTCAAATTGGAGACAGATGTTTTAGTCACTAAGAGTGTTGAATGGGTAGGAAGATGAAATTGAAACACTCGTTGTCTCCGGTAAAGAAACAATTCCAGACACGCAGGAATACGCTGGAAAAATCTTGCTTACTATCTTTTAGGATAACTAGAGTCCTACTTCGCGCATTTCCAGAAAAGGGGTGAACTATGACTAGTGCTCGTCACAATGAACATAGTGAAACCCGCGATACGATCAAAACGCCGGGACCCGGGGACTACTCTCAAAAGGAGTGCTACTGCTGCATTGCAACCCCAGTTCTTTTATGCCTGCGTATACAATGGATACATTATGTGCTCTGAAACATCCAGTATACTGTCGAAATTTGGCACCATTGGATTTTCACTAGTTTGGACCTTTGCAAGAACATGTTCGGATCACAGGTTTGCAAATGACAAAGAGATAATGGACGTGGTGAAAAAATGACGTATACCCACACCCAAACACATTTTCCTAGAAAGTATCAACAAGCTAGTGGACAGGTGGATTAAGTGTGTTGTCAAACAAGGTAAATATGTTGAGAAATAACACAAGCAACATTTCTGGATCGCACTTTTGTAGAAACAAATTCGTAAATTCCGATATTATGGAGAAAATTATGTTTCCACCAAATGTGAACTGAAGTATAACTCACAGGATTTCACAAAATTTGGCATTTTAGCGTCACAAACATCCAGCTGCAAAGAAAGTAAAAAAGAAAAAAAAATTGGTTGTTCATCTTTTCTTCTTGTTCCTGTCTTCTAAAAGTGTTGTGTGTGTGTGGGGGTGGGGGGGGGGGGGGGGGGTGGGGGAGGGGGAAGGCTGGCAAAGTGGCTAATTTGTTTGCGAGCCAAGACAGTGGCTAAAGTTCAATTCCCAGCTGAACCAGTATCATTATTGCCTACCAGTGGGACTCTCGGGTCAACCTAGTCTCTTACAAATGAGCACCAAACAATTAAAAATGTGTTAGGGAATTGTCTGTGCAGGAAAAGCCATTAGGAACGTACTGGCGACCCTACATCACGTGTCGTGGGCTGGAATATATGAAGCCCTACACTTCATACTCCGGCGACAGTATCCACCATGGCTCTACCTGTCTTGTAAAGTTGGTCTGCGGCAATGCACATCTCCCCAGATATATTAAATGTAAACATATTCTGTACGAGCAGCCACAGTAGCGCAGTGGCTAGGACAATTGTTACTGTATTCGATTACCAGGCTTGGCTATGGGAATGTTATTCCCCTGGGAAAGGCCCCATAGGACAGGATGGGATGGGACAGCACACATTTGTATTTTCAATGGGACAGTAGCCATGTCATAGCAACTTAATCTTCGTCAGATCTACCTTTAATATATTTTTTAAAGTTTTTATCGTTCGTTTTTCTTTATATATTTGTATCTATTCTTTATCTTGTGGTGGGACACGGGATAAATAAATAAATACACATAGCATTTTCTATATCTATAAAAGGCGATGTCTGTCTGTCTGTCTGTCTGTCTGTCTGTCTGTCTGTCTGTCTTCCCGGGAACGGGAATGGGATCTTATATGATTACTTATATGAATTAAATGAGATGCTCCCCACCAGGAGCTGGGCGAAGCCTGGCCGGGTCAGACAGACAGACAAGCAGACAGACGGACAGCCAGACAGACAGATAGATAGATAGATAGATCCCCGCCAGGGCCTGGGCGAAGCCGGGCCAGGTCAGCTAGTATTATATAAGATTACATTTTGGTGCGTCACCATCCAACAGTATCCATTTCGGCTGTACGTGACATTACATGTGATGCTGCTAACTTATATGTAAGATCTACTCACGCTTCAAACAAGGTATTTAATTATACTATATCACGGCAAACTGTGACTTGTTCTATCTCGGAGTAAGGAAAATTGGCCAAACTGCAGTTTCAAAAATTGTTTCAAAATATGCCACAAAATCCAAAATGTGCAATTTCGGAATAGTTGACTTTTGGTCTGCAAGACAAACATATCTTTTGCCATATGGGGGAATTATTGCTAGTGGACTAGATCAAAATTGGGAATGGATTACTTTTCCTCTGTCTCTTATAAACATTGATTGTAATCAATCCCATACAACACAATTTACGCACAGTGTTTTTTTTTGCACGGGAATTTCTTGCCGAATCTGCCAAATTCTCCAATCCATTGTTTGTGTGTACTGATAATGCAGCAACCATGACGGCAGCATTTAATGGGCGGTTTGATACCGATACAGAAATGCACCGATCTGGTTGTACTGAGCACAGGTTATCAACATGCATTACTGATAGCTTCAGCAGGGGCGTGATTTCTGAATTAGATCAGTTCATGAAACAACTTTAATTTATTGAAACATATTGTAATGTTGTTTGTCCATCAAGAATGGTGATGACCATTTGTGGTATACGTCATCGGCCATCACCACTTTTCCTGGAAACGGAGAAAAATGGGTCCAGGCAGACGCTCCTTATAAGGACAGGGAGTAAAGTTGAAATGAGCATAACGATTGGATGGCGAAGTCACGGCCTGAAAGTAATTGTCACTTGTGAGAAAATTGTCATAGAAACAAGTCCCTTTTCTTAGCCTGGTGAAGGTCTATCATAGGGTCCATTCTCGCACTCTGCACCACCGGTAAGCTTATGAATTCATTGTAAATACTATGATGTGCGTTTAGATGCTTAAAGGAGACATGTATTATTAATTTCATATGTGGTTTGTGAAATTAAGAGATCAGTGCCTCATTGAGAGGATAGTCTGACTTCTCACCTTCTGCAGAAATGACATGCCTATTCCGCTGGAAAATTTTGCCATGTTTAGCGTTTCACCTGCTATGAGTAGTTTTGCTGTTGTATGTGAAAGTCATCTCACTCAAAAAGCATATTTGTACTTTCCTATGGCTGTAGGACCGTTCCCTATTGACGCACATTATCGTAAATCTTCCCCCAAATGTGGAAAGTTTGAGAGTCTGTGTTTTACAACTTCTGTGTTTAGATTGTGTGATTAACATCTGGTCTTTTTTCATGAAATATATTGAGAGGATTTGAAAGAAGGCATGTTGTTCCCATGAGATTTATTGCTCAGTAAGGGAGACAGCTAGAAGCACCATATGCCCATTTGTCTGCAGGAAGTGCCCTAATCGCCAGCATGGCACAATTAATGGTGACGACTTGGTGGAACATTTTACCTCGTTGTCACTCATCATATGCCTGTCAGCCCAACATCTTATATGTTGTACGGTGTATGTTTGGATTACCATCATGAGGAATCAGACCAACGGGTGAAGTAAGAGGTTGAGATGCTCAGAAATTACCCTGAACACCAGGGACAATCAACAACATGGTATATGAGTCAGGAAGCTCACCATGTATAGTCTTCATGAGCAGTGATCTGTTATCAAGTTTGATTGCCCTACCTCAACACCCTTAGGTTTGGTATACCTGGATAGATATCCCCTAAGTACCCAACTGCCAGTTTCCTATCAGCCAAATCCCAGACGATGAACAGTAGTTGGTTAAAACCCCAGGGGGTTGATTACAACATCTTGTTCATGGATTATTAAATGGATAAAGAGGAGAATTATTTTCAGTTTTTTCTGAAGGATTCGTCTGCATTATTGAAGGATGTATTTGTACTAGTGAGGGATTTGTCTGCCTTACAGAAGGATTTATGTCCACCAGTGTACGCAGAGAGTGGTGCCAATCCTTTTCATAATTTACAACTAATGATGTACAGTAATCTGCATTGATATCACCGAGTGTGGGATGGCCTTATCGACATAAAGACTTGTCGTGCTGAAATGCCTTGTTGACAATGGTTTAGTTTTCTGATATTATTAACCAGAGCTGCTGGACGGACGTCATATTTTTAATTGTATTCGATGATGTAGGGAATTACCTTCTGCCCAATCTGAAGAGGATCTCCTATATTGTTTTATTGACTCACAGCATCAACTTCACTGGGCCATACAGCCTACTTAGATCTCAGGTCATGGTTATGTCTTCTCGGGATCTCACTATGAAAGCAAATAACAGGGTTGATTCAAGATATTTGACAGTGCTGTTGACTTTCCCTAAACAAAATAATTGATGGAATGGGATAAGTTATAGAAGAAATGTTCCCAGTGTAGGTTGAGAGAAAATATTATTTTGATAAGACTCTTTTGATGAATTTATATATTAGAGACTGTTATAATCAATATGCGGATAGATTCGAAGAATTATTGATTTAATAATTTATGCATTTGTTGGCTGGTAATTTTGGGGGAAAACATAAGATGGTATACACTGATTTTGCCATTCATGTGTTTGTAATTGATGGAGAGGATTTAATATCCACAGGCCAGACAGAGAATTTCCCCAAAACCCACCAAGTGTTCTCATTAAATGGTTGGGTTGAAACCTGGAGTTGGTTTTTATAACTTGTAGAAGTTTTGTTCAAAAGTGATATTCACATTTGTTATGTAATACAATGTTACATTAAGATTTGATCATGATGAGGAGGGATCCATACACACAGACACATTATAATTATATATGGAGTAAGTTTTCTTACTCTGGGTGTCTATGGTTGATTTCCCTGATCATTTCAAATTCCAACGGAGGGCTTTTCTTCACAAAAATCATGTAGGACTTGAATATAGTAGGTTCTGTTTTTTCTTGATGGGGGATCGGAGCCATTCATAGGCTTCATAAGGAAGGATAATTACTATTGATAACCCATCCGGAATACCTCTAGTCATACAACCTACCTTTCTCATTAAAAAATAAAAGACCTCATACCATTACATTCAACCAGTGGTGTTGAAAGTATGGAGCCGTGAGTTTTAAGATGGCTGATAAGGCCTATTTTGGCACGAAATTCTCTTTGACAATGTGGGCAAGGAATGCTTGACGTTTCATGAGGAGGATCTCCTGTAGTGGGTTTTCTGTCCAACATTTTCATCACAGTTCTTGCAGACTGTCAGAGTCTTGCTTACAGCAATGACACTGGCTCTTACATACCAACAAGTGTGATACAAAATACGGTCACAGAATGACTTAACGTGATGCACTACACTTACAATGCAAACACTTTATTCACACATCTAACTTGTCGCAACAATTACATGTATCATACAATGACAATAACGATGCAATAATACATTCAATAAATATCTCAATACACTACTACACAACTCACAGGCGCACAGTCATATCTTCTCACAGGTGTTCTCTCTATTGCGTTCATACATCCAAGTATACGAGCATCATTCGATCACGTCTGTCTCCGTCAACACTCCCAAGCCGGCTGTCAGCTGACCGGTGTGAGTCTCACTACGCGGGCCTGCGTCACTGCGTGGAGATCATGTCTCACATGCCTTCATCGACTGGCCCTTCCTGACACAGCGTGGTTAGCGTCGCTCACCGGTAAACCTCTGGCCGTATTCACCAGGCGTCATAGACGACGACGTGGTAGAACTAATTGGGAGATTATGACAGTCTCCCCCTCTCCATTTCATGAAAGGACTTTAGCCTTTCATGTACTCTACATACATATATGGTTTTATTAACTAAACTTGTCAGAATCGACCCATTAATTGTCGTCTGACCTGACACTTTAGTTTACATTTGAAATATGCAAATACTTGTAAATTATATCCACTCATTCTGCAGTGCTGCTATGAAGCAACACTTATCAAGTACAATCCACTCGATGGGTTCTTACTTTTAGTTGTAATATGACACAGCCAGTCAGGTAGCTATTCAGCGAACTTGCAACTACCTCTCGACAGATAAACAAAAATTGCAAAAATGACATGTCAGACTGCGAGCCGTCTTCCTATAAGATGACACCAAGATTTGACCTCAACCTCATTTGGTTGGGAGGCGTATGAAGGACTACAACTTGGGTAATTAATACCATGCACAGGTGACGTCATCTTTTTGTGTCACCAACCTGGCAACCTGAAAATGGCTGTTACACATGTTACACATTATTACAAATTTCAATTGTTTTCATTGAAACAAATACAAAATCAATGGGGGATAATTTCAACATACTATCAAAGAAATTAAATTACATTAGAAAATTACTTTCTAAGCGTCATATATTGATGCTTATTGACAATAGCGAACTAAATGTCACTATTGTGAACAAGTGAATCAAGTTATGATTCTCAGATTACATCTATCAAAATCCTTACATACAAATTACATATGTAAACTTTCAGCTCACAAAGTTTAAATACATGGTCAATTCTTTGTGAGGATGACACTATAGTCTGCTATTTTTCGAATAAATTTAATAAACACCGGAAATACACAGCTGGTGTGTTAAGTTGTAGATAACACAATGTTATTTCGTCTGGATGTTACCGAAAGGAACGGAGGATACAGTTCTTAAGTACAGCTGCTGGATTAACACTTTCTTTCATGATGTTGTTCTGTAGAACTCAGATGTCACAGTCTTTCTGGCACTGGTTAAAATACGTCTTAACTCTCTGCGTGGCAGGTACTACGGATATTTTCCCAGTTCGAGTGAAGTAAGACTTGCACTCCTGTAGCACTGTTTGTAACAATGTTTCTATATAATTAAAATAATGTTTCCTTTCTAACACATACACACAAATATTCATCACATGCATTACTATAAGTATAAAATATATACACAGTATATTTACATGGGACGTAGCCCCTATCACATGTTATGTACAGCTTTACTGAAAATCATTTCATAGTGCGCTGTGTTGCTGAGCGTTATCTTACTCTGCAGATGTTTCATTCATCTGCTGTGTGCGCTCAGACACCATTGGGCTTTTGGGTGTGCCGAAAGGACAACGTGATAGAAGATCAGCAATCGTATTATCGGTGCCAGAGATGTGCCTGACTTCGAAACTGAAATCTTGCAATCACAGTGACCATATTACCACTCTGTGGTTGGTAGGCGTTTCTGTAGTAATGATTTTCGACGGACTATTGCCTGTCTCTACTTACGACATGTGTTCTCACAGAGTAAACTGGGTGGAGAATTTGGGTCGTGCTGTTGCACAAGTACTGTCCCAATCGCTACGGAGTTCGTGTACGTTGTTAATCTGAAAATAATACACAAATTTTGGCAATTTAAGAATGGGATCTGGAAAAATAATACAATACTTTTGTAAATGCAGGTCTTAGGCATTCGTTGTGTACCATTTTGTTAATAGGTTAGTGAAACGCTCCGTGCATATGGCAACATTTTGGTATAAACTAGGACATTTTAAAATTCTTTGTCGTAGGAAGCGACAATTTTAAGAATTCTTGACATGATGTTCTTGTCAGTCATGACAAAGCCATTCCAAATTTTACAATCCAAAAATGAAATTTCTTGGTAGGCTATGTTGACTTTAGATGGTTTGTCTGTCATTCCGTGTTGTCTGATATGGTCGAATGTCTGCTGTATCGTTGTTAACCGTTCTGTAAGGAGAAGTTTCGTCTTCCGTATAAATGTCGCCGTCTTGTAACAGTTGTCTGCAACTGTCAGTCTCTGTATGAGTTAGATTATGATTTGTCTTGATGTCATGTCGATAGTTTGTCGTGTCAAGTGATGGAGTCGGTATTTCGTAGTTGTCGTCATCGTCTGCTTGGTTTACTATCGTTGTGCTTGCTGCTGTCTCGTCTTGGTCTTCGTCTCTGTTGTAGTAAGGTTTTAGCATGTTGATGTGAAATATTTTATGATTGTCTTTCACTGCTATTTCGTAGTCATCAGTCGAGATTTGTCTCATACCTTATGCGGTCCTTGCCATGAGTCTGTCAAGAGATGTCTGTCGCTTGTCAAAAAAAGTAAGACGTCCTGTCCAGGTGTCAATGTTATTGTCCTATTTCCTCTGTTGGCATACTTTCTGTAAATATCACCAGATTGTTTCAGTGCTTCTTTAGCTAACACACAAGATTTCATTATCCTATCACACAATGATGTGACATGTTCATATGATGATACTGGTTTATGAATAGTTATATTTTCAGTTAACATAGAATGGTACATAGATAATGGGCCGCGTGGTTTGGCGCCATATACAAGTTCAAATGGTGAGAAACCTGTACTGGAATGAGGTACTTCGCGATTTGCAAATAGTATGGCAGGTAAATACGTATCCCAGTCTCCAGGGTGTTCCTGGGTTACTTTTGATAACATATGCTTGAGATCCCCATTCATCATTTCTATAATTCCTGTCGAACGAGGGTGGTATGGGCTGTTAAAGCATTGCTTTACCTCTAACATTCTGGTAAAGGCTTGAGTGGCTGCAGCTATGAACTGGCTCCCCCGATCTGAGAGAATGGTATCAGGAAACCCTACTCTAGCAAACATATGGAAAAATACTTCCATAACATCCTTGGCAGTTATGTTCTTAAGTGGAATCGCCTCAGGCCATCTACTGCAGAGGTCAATTATTGTTATTATGAACTTATTCCCTCTCGATGTTACGTGGTTAAGAGGACCTACAATATCAACAGATATCTTTTCGAAAGGTCTACTTGCTAGATCTGTAATTTGTAACTCCGCTTGCGGGTGTATATCCTTTTTAACAAACTTCTGGCAGATGTCACACGTTCTGCAATATTGCTTGGTATCACTGCAGAATTAGGGCCAGTAGAACTGATTAAGTAATCGTGATCTAGTTTTCGAATAAGCCATATGCCCTGCAAAGGGTATGTCATGTGCTAGATGTAATGCTTGTTTACGGTGTTCTGTTGGTAACACCGTTTGCTCTGTGGTGCTGGTACCTTTGGTATAGTACCGTGTAAGGATACCGCCTTTCAGTGCAAAATGCCATCTAGCATTTTTAGTAAGCCTTGGCTTTTGGCCTATAAGATTTAAATACTTGTGCAACGATAAATCAGCCTTTTGGGCTGTTATGAAATTCTCCCTCATTGTTTTAGGAGGTAATATCACTGGGCTTAGCATTTCCAAAGCCTCAGTCTGATCAATTTGATCTTGCACTTTGGCAGCAGATCTAGTTACTGCATTTACACTATCAACAATATGACATGGTGGTGTTACATTCATATCAATACATTCATTTGATGATGTCAATGAATTGGCAAACATGCAATCAATTACAGGTGACAATACATTTTCAACAGTATGGTCAGTTGAAGATGATACAGTATTATCAACTATACATTGGACAGATGATGTTGCACTGTCATGTGGCATGTCATTCACCTCAGGAAGGTTCCCAACGATTATGTCGCAACATGGGTTGGATAATGCTGCTTATTTAACATTTCCTGTGAGAAATGGGGTGTCAATATATGCCCATGCAAGTGGGTATTTCTCGATGTTACCTGAGAAAGTTCTGCATGTAACATGTTTGCCAGTATAATCTGAAGGTAAGATAAAGTCTATCTTTACACCAATGAGAGTACATCCACTATCACGTAAGACGGTGGCAGCTTTGCCATTTACAAATCCGTGGTGGATGTTAAGTTTACCTCTGGAGTTTATTACCAAATTAGCTTCTTCATTGGCAATAGGTATTGCATGGCCGCATTTTAGTAGGCCATCTTCATGAAAACGATCACAGATGGTACATTTATTAAGATGAAATACATCAATGGCATGTGCTGAATTTACAGGATGATTTTCACATGTTTCTTCATCTGAGGAAGAGCTATCAAACATGGCTGCAGTAGCCTTTCTAGTCATTTGTTTGCCTTTACAAGCATGACGCCAGTGGCCATACGCTTTGCAAAGGAAGCATTTTGTTAGTCGTTTATAGCTCTTTCGCTCCTTATCTTGCTTATCTATATAGTTTTGCAAGTATGTAAGGTACCCAGGATGTTTGTCACACATATCATTTTCGTTATGTGACAGATGACAATATCTGCATTGATAATATTTCTCAGCAGATTTTTTAAATGGTTTCTTGTTACTATAGGGACCTGACTTCGTTCTGTCATAAGTAACGGCTGCTAAAAAATCAGTGTCAGTCGATCCACTACTGAAACAATGTTTGTTGGCTGTAAAATAAGCCGAACCTCGTTTCTCAATATGTTGCACACTCTCACACTCACATTCTTTCAGGAACTTAGAAAATGGTGGTGGTAAAGATGAAATGATCTTATCTCTTACAATGAGATCTTTCAATTTATCCAAGCTATTTACTTTGGCTGATGAAAGCCATTTGCTAAATACATCCTGTACTACTGAGATGTAGTCAAAGACAGTTTGCGTTGGTTTTGGAGCTAATTTGCTAAACTGTTTTCTGTAGCCTGCTTCATCTAACAGAAAATGTGACATGATTTTGAATTTAATATATTGGTAATCTATCCTAAGATCTTTGGGAATGGTCTCTATCACTTTCAGAGGTTCCCCAGAAAGATTCTTCATATATATATATATATATATATATATATATATATATATATATATATATATATATATATATATATATATATATATATATATATATATATATATATATATATATATTATGTTCCATTCAGTCTCTGGGATCTGATAATGCTCCATTATCGTTTCAAAGTTCTGGTTAAATGCTGTAATGCAGTCCCCAGTGGTTAAATTTTTCACAATACATTGGTACTTTTTGTACTGATTCTCTTTTTTAAGTCTTTCTGACTTTCGAGAATCTCTCTCTACTGATGTGTCAGCCTCCAACTGTTTAATTTTCAGTTGCATTTCAAGTTCTTCCTTCTTCGTTCTTGCATTCATTTCAATGTCTTCTCTCTTGCTCTTGGCTAAGATCTCAGCTTTTTTAAATTCTGCATCTGTTTCTGCCTGTTTAGTTTTGGCAGCTAATTCTGCCTGTTTCAAAGCAGCGTCTGGTTTTCTAGATTCAGACTCTAATTCTGCCCTTCTTAACTCTCTCTCTCTCAGCAGCTCTATCCTCACGTTGGATATACTCTGCATACTTTGTCTCACTCCATTGAGTCAACTCATCACCCGTTAACTTTAATTTCAAACCAGCTTCGATGCACTCATTCAATGTAGACATGATGAAATATATCCAATACAATGAATGTACACAAAAAGTTAATTAAGGTGTTAGTAAATAATTTGTAAAGGATTTATCGACTACAACCTGTGCCTAAGCCTACACACAAAAGTATATGTGAAAAAAAAATAATACTTAAGTTATCTTTGGAGCTCTGGAGGACGATGGAGAACTGTTCCAGAGAATGGCTGCCTAAACGTTACTACTCGGAAAAAGTGGACTTCACTTCTTAGTCACTTCGGATGACACAACAAAAAACCTGTTGCTTTTGGAATAAGAAAATATTAGGACATGTATGTTTATGTGGTGTATGCGTTGTCAACTAAGTTTTGTAGGTTTGTGTGCTGTCAAGTATGTTTGTTAGTCGTACTGTCGTCCGTTCAAAACATTCAACAACTTGCTTTCCATGTTACTTTCTTTCCAAAACTTTCCGCTTACACACACTTTCAATTCTATGTTACAACTGATTCAAGATGGATGACACACTCATGTTTACGCTTCTGGTTCAAATAATCCAATAAGGACGATGCATTCACGTTTACACTGTTCAAAAACCGGACGAAAGCACCCACGTTCACACTTGTCAGAGTCTTGCTTACGGCAATGACACTGGCTCATACATACCAACAAGTGTGATACAAAATACGGTCACAGAATGACTCAACGTGACGCACTACACTTACAATGCAAACACTTTATTCACACATCTCACTTGTCGCAACAATTACATATATCATACAATGACAATAACGATGCAATAATACATTCAATAAATATCTCAATACACTACTACACAACTCACAGGCGCACAGTCATATCTTATCACAGGTGTTCTCTCTATTGCGTTCATACACCCAAGTATACGAGCATCATTCGATCACGTCTGTCTCCGTCAACACTCCCAAGCCGTCTGCCGGCTGACCGGTGTGAGTCTCACTACGCGGGTCTGCGTCACTGCGTGGAGATCATGTCTCACATGCCTTCATCGACTGGCCCTTCCTGACACAGTGTGGTTAGCGTCGCTCACCGGTAAACCCCTGGCCGTATTCGCTAGGCGTCATAGACGACGACGCGGTAGAACTAATGGGGATATTATGACACAGACCTGGTTGCTTCAAAGTAACTGCACCCTTGCGTAATGATGTTCGCCACTAATTTCGGTCTTTGGAAGCAGTCTCCCAGGTGTTAAGATGAATTCCAAAAGCTTTCAGTGAGATTTTCAGTGTCTTTAAAGCGTTTCATCTGGCCGCCTTGGGAGCGTTTACCACAACGCAGCTCGCAGTAAAAAAAAATTCTTTTAAGGAGCCTGTAATCTGGCATGCGAGGTAAGTGACAAGGCCAGCAAATCTTATTCTTCATTAGTAGAGTGTGGATACTGGGCATGGACACTCTTTCTAGAACTTCAGTGTCTGGGATCTTGTCTTGCCATTTAATCTTCAATAGTTTCCTAAGGCAGACAGTGTGGAAGTGGTTTAATTTCGCTTATAAACAGTCCAGGTTTAACAAGCATATAGCAGTGTGGATAATACAACTGCTTTGTAGACTTTCAGCTTTGTTTGCAGGCTTATTCCATTTCTGTCCCATACATTCTTGAACAGTCTGCCAAATGCCGTGCTGGCCTTGGAGATTCTTGCATTCACTTCGTCATCAACTGTGGCAACTTGTGACACAGTGCTGCCAAGATAGGCGAATTTGTCCACAAAGCTGAATCTATGACCGTTCACCTTGATATTTGGCACGGTGTGATTATTCCCTGGAGCTGGCTGGTACATAACTGAAGTCTTATCAAAGTTGATATTGAGCCTAAAGTTGGTACAGGCATATGAGAAAGCTGAAGCATTATGTTGCATGTCTGCCTTTGAGTTGGCATATAGAGCGCAATCATCAGCAAACAGCAGTTCTCTGACGTTGTCGCTGTTAGTTTTGGTTTTAGCTTTCAGCCTTCTGATTTTGAACAACTTCCATCCATGAGGTAGTTGATGTCTGTTCAGATTTTGTTCTCGAAGGCATTCCTCATCATAGCTGAAAGCATGAGGCTGAACAGTGTTGGTGCCAGCAGATATCCTTGCTTCACTCCATTGATGACAGGAAAGGGCTCAGACAGTTCACCATTTTCCTATACTCTTGCCTGCATGCCATCATGAAAAAGCCGCACTATTTGGACAAACTTTCGTGGACAGACATATTTCGCCATAATCTTCCACAGTCCTTCTCTGCTGACTGTATTAAAAGCCTCGGTAAGGTCAATGAAAGTGGAGAACATTTCGGAGTTTTGTTCTTGACAATTCTCTTGCAGCTGCCTTGCAGCGAAAATCATGTCAACAGTTCCACATTCTTTTCTGAAGCCACATTGACTCCCAGGAAGAAGACATTCATCGAGATGGGTCGTGAGGCGTTTGAGAATAATTCTGGTGAGTATCTTCCCTGCAATTAAGATCAAGGAGATGCCTCAGTTGTTGTCACCGGTTTGGCAGTTTCCTTTACGTTTGTAAAGGTGGACTATTGACGCGTCCTTGAAATCTTGTGGCATAGTCTCGTTCACCTATATGTTTGTAAAGACTTGGTGAAGCTGCTCAATTAGGACCGGCTCACCTGCTTCGTATATCTCTGCTGGGATGGAGTCAGGACCAAGCGCCTACCGCTGAAAATTTGTTGGATGGCTTTGTTTACTTCCACTAAGGTTTGTAGGTCACCAAGTCTATCATTAGTGGGAACTTGGCGAAGGAAGTTGATGCTTTCATCATCGAAGAAGGACGTTGCATTTAAGATGTTGCTAAAATACTCTGCCCAGCGTTGAAGGATTTCTTTCTTATCGGTAGTATTACAAAACACACCAGGCAAAGGCATCACAGCTGCCGTAGTCCATACCAACAAAATCTGTAACACGTGAATGGCGATCGTATTACCAACGTTTGAATGCCCATTTAAAACAATTACTCTCATTACTTTAATGAAGATGATGAAGAATTTTTACACCACATTCCGAATATTGCTCAGATTAAAGGAATGCTGTACATACTTGAGAAATTAAAAACTTTTTGTTTGTTTGTACAAACTAGAAATTGATGATGCTACATCTCATTTAATTTTGCTGTTGTACTTCCTCCTAGATTGTCAGTTGTACAAAGTTATTGTTGATATTGATGAAGAAAATTTCAGCAGCATGGTGAAGAAATATTGTCAGATCTTTCAGAAAATTATTGGATAAACGCTTTGGCCATATTGCGGCAGTTCTCTGGCAGTTACTGCAGCATTCCTTACTGGAGTTGACATCAAAGCCAAAATAAAAGACATGGTCAAGTCAGTTGTTACTAAGAAGAAAGGGAATGTGGGCACCAATAAATGGGCTAATGATTGGAAAGCTTTTTCCAATCCTGTTGTTCCAACTGTTATTTCATTCATCAAGGATTTAAATCTTTCTTCTGAATCATTTGCTGTATGTGAAGTAGCAGGAATTGTAGAACAAAAGCCGAAAAGTGATTTTGACTTATTTTTTGATCCTCCACCAAACAAAGCACTTAAGTTTGATGAACCCCAGAAACAAATGCCTTGAGGACTAAGTCACCATGTTTTAAACATTACCGCAACCAACTTCACAACCATTAAATTATTGGAAAAAATGAACATAGGTTTCCACTGCTAAAAGCAAGTGCGAAAATTGTTTTAGCCACACCAGGGTACCAGCAGCAGTAGAGTACTTATTTAGTTCCGCTGGATTGTTGTTGAGTAAGTTACGAAAACGGATGTTACCAGCCCTCGTTATAAACACTGTACAGTATATATTAGATTTGCATGCAAGATGAAAAGTGTGAAAATGGTTTAGTGATTACCTGGATTAACTGAATTATTAGAAACAGTCGATCAGCAGGAAATTGATAATGTGCTGAATGAGCAGAGTGACTCAGAAACAGAATGAGAGTTGAATTGTCATATTTAGATTAAACGTTTTTAAAAATAAAATACTCTTGAATATTACAATTAATAAATTCTGCCGTTTTACATGTCTCTTTGTACATGTAGTCCTATTTAGTAGACACTAAACCTAAACTTTCATAAATTTCATAATTTTATTTGAACTGTATTCCATATTAAAATTATAATGGAAATCCCATGGGATGGGATGGGACAGACAAAAATTACCTTGGGATGGGATTTGATTGGACAGAAAAGTATGTCCCATGGACAAGCCTGTCTATTCCTCATCGACGTGGATTTGTAAAACTGACCCAGCCTAAAAATGGTACCTAGAAATGTCCTGTTAGGTAAACACGACCTTCGTGATATTGAGTATATCACTTATCGATTGCCTATTGGTTGTTGCAAATATGGGGTTAACACAATGTACCCAATAAGTATCAAAACGTGCTGAAAGATCATCTATTCTACTTAAATTATAGCAGTCAACGTGGTCGAAAGGATAAAAGCGCTCTAGCTCTTTAAACTGCCGGAGTTCTGACGGCGAGATAGCGAATGTAACCGCTACACCGGTCAGTTCTGCCTGGTCTGGGGGTCTCGCCACCAGAACTGAGGAATAAGAAATCATGAGGAATATGGGCTTTCCATCACATGTAATACAACTCATAAGAATGCTCTATCTAGACCAACAAGCAGCAGTTAGAATAGATGGCGAGACATCAGATTGGTTTGATATCAAGCAAGGAGTCCGTCAGGGATGTGTGCTGTCCCCCTATTTGTTTAACCCGTACGCCGAAAATATAATGAGAAATGTAAGAGATGATATAAACAGGGAGCTATATGATGCCCTAAATATCGGTGGGCATGACATACCAGAGATTCGGTATGCTGATGATACAATATTGCTATCCATAACACAAAACGATTTAGAAAATCTAATAGCCTCAATCCAATTGAATAGTGAAAATCACAACTTATATCTTAACATAGCAAAAACAAAGGTAATGCATACAGATAAAACTACTATCGAGAAAGAAATATATGTTAACGAGGAAAAATTGGAGGTGGTGGAAATGTTTGAATATCTTGGGTCATTGATTACAAACAATGGTGACACAATGATAGAAGTTAAAAGACGAATATCAATTGCTCTTCAAAGACTAAAACAACTGAATAAATTATGGAGTGGGACAGACAGAACTACAAAAATTAGAATTTTAAGAGCATGCATCTTTCCCATTGCAACATACGCCTGTGAGACCTGGAAACTTACTAAACACGCTGAACAGCGCATAAATGCATTTGAATATAAATGTTATAGTAGAGTTCTAAGAATATCTTGGGTAAAGAAAAGAATAAATGCATCCATACTTCAAGAGCTGAATATTGAAGAAGGTTGGCTATTAAAGACGATAAAACAAAGAAAATTGAAATAATTTTGTCACTTGAAACACCATGAAAGTTTGGAGAGAACAATAATGGAGGGGTATATTCTTGGGAAGAGAGGAAGAGGAAGGCCAAAGAGAAGATGGGTGCAGTTGGATGTATCGGACGCGTGACATCTTGCTTATGATCGAGAGGTTTTCCGGAAGGTTGTTATGGGAGCGAGGTTCTGCAAAGGACATGCTACTGGATGAATGAATGAACGTTGAACAGTGACTTGGTGTTATACGTTGAGTATAATTAGTTGTATGATAATGTAGTAATATATATAGGGGCGGCATCCTGGTGCGCCCTAGCACGACCTCACAATGGTCACACATAGTAAACAAATTTATTTTCTATAATGATCGCTACATCTGTGTATTTAGTTTCTTTGAAAGCCATGCACTTCTGATTTTCATAGTGGCACCTGCTGCGTATTGGGTTGAAATAGTTATTTGTCTGCACACGCCACTCTAACGTACGCTGTATGTATTCATTATTTTCGTCTTAATAATTTTGTTATTTGTCCCCACCTAATCATTCTAATGTTTTCAGTGTATGTTCTTTCTTTTCGTGTAAAGCATTTCCCTATTTCTCGTTGATATTTTGTCTTACTATTTTCCTCCCGTACATTTCGTGTGTTTCTCACAGATTTGCCATTCTAATGTGCAACTCGCATGTTCTTTATTATCCTCTCAAGAATTTCGCACATGTCTCACAATCTAGTCATTCTAATGGTAAATTAGTTGCATGTCCTTTACATCAAGTTGCAATCAACTCAAGCATTTTTTGGCTGTGTGATTTACTAGACAAGTATATGTTCAGAAGTTAGCTAGTGGTTTCTGAACGACCGACGCTCTTATCATTGTTAAGCAACACGAGGCGATCTGCCACCAAATCGCCTGCAGCTGATTTAGAACACAGCATGCAGGATTGCGAATCTCATTCGCTACCTCTTCGCTAAAGACGCCAACTCTTTCTAATGTACAATTAACGTATTCGTTTCTTCCTCTTAAGCAAAGAATTTAATCAATCATAAATTGGTCATTCTAAAGTACTTAGAAGTAAAAGACCACAGTACAAGCACTGAGACGTGTTGTATACACGGTGCTAGTCCCTCATTTTCCCGATAAATTGACACATGAAGGGTGATGTTGTCAATGTCATACCTGCTACCTTTAATGCACACGAAATTTCCTGGTACCAGTTCTTAGGCTGTCGTTCTAACGATGTAGTGGCTACTTCGTTTCCACTAAGTGGTTTAGGAACGTCGGCTTTAAACTGGAACATCTGTTTGTAGGTACTGAAATAAGAAATTGACTTCTGGTTGTTTTCTAGAGAAAATCTTATACTCGCACGTAAACACTAATAGTACTACACTGGTTGATAAGTGTAGTTTTATGGATATGCTGTGTTTGTTCTTTCCAAAGCATGTCCTACAAGACTCCCATGACTTCGTGGAACTGAGGCAGAAAAACTGGCCAACAGGATGGACCCGTCGTAGAAACTATGGGGGACTGGTGAGGACATCAAGCAAACCATCCTATTTGTAAGCACATGCCGGAATAGACGTAGAGCAAACATCGAGCTTAGTTGAATTGAGTTGAATTGAGTTGAGTTGAGTTGAGGTGAGGTGAGGTGAGCTGAGTTTGGTTGGGTTGGGTTGGACTGAGTTGAGGTGAGTTGAGCTGAGTTGAGTTGAGCCATGAACCGGTATCACAATACTTCAAACATTCCCATACCTGTTCCTTCTTTATCTTAAACAGCTAGCGAAGAGTTCCAGTACTAATGGTACTAGTTTCATTCTGATTGTGCACCCGTCTGCCTTTTCCTCGAGGTACTGATTGTTGGCCAGTCCCAGGTCATTCTCTGCCGTTCAGTTTCCTCTAGGCTATGATGATTTATGGTTTCTTCCACACGTGATCCCAAAGACCTCGACGGCACCTGCCCTATGATGCATCAGTACACCACCCAATGGTGCTGACCCAATCAATCTGTACGCCTGCTTGTATTTCACCACGCCAGAATGTCCTGAGGAAAAGATCCAACAGATACTCCCTATCTTTGAATTTTAAGTTGAAGTCTGCCACTCTGCACAAAGCAATGTTTGGCTGAAACTGTCTTTGTATGCTATATGTGTCTCTTAAACTGTCTTAGCATGATCTATGTGTCTCTTAAACTGTCTTAGCATGCTCTATGTGTCTCTTAAACTGTCTTAGCATGCTCTATGTGTCTCTTAAACTGTCTTAGCATGATCTATGGGTCTCTTAAACTATCTTAGCATGCTCTATGGGTCTCTTAAAATCACGACATGTGTTTGTCCTCTATCCAGCCGAACGCCGCAGTGATTGTCTCCACCTCCATTCTCAGACTAAATGTAATGTCCTATGTCAGGTTTTCCTGCACTAAATACGTCTACTAATCTTTGCCAGACATTTCTTTTTCCCTTTTTCCTCTTACCACGCACAGAGCCATCTGTGTAGATTATTGCAGCAAACATTGATTGCAGAAAAGAAGAAGAAGAAGAAGAAGAAGAAGAAGAAGAAGAAGAAGAAGAAGAAGAAGAAGAAGAAGAAGAAGAAGAAGAAGAAGAAGAAGAAGAAGAAGAAGAAGAAAAAGAAGAAGAAGAAGAAGACGAAGAAGAAGAAGAAGAAGAAGAAGAAGAAGAAGAAGAAGAAGAAGAAGAAGAAGAAGAAGAAGAAGAAGAAGAAGAGGAAGAAGAAGAAGAAGAAGAAGAAGAAGAAGAAGAAGAAGAAGAAGAAGAAGAAGAAGAAGAAGACGAAGAAGAAGAAGAAGAAGAAGAAGAAGAAGAAGAAGAAGAAGAAGAAGAAGAAGAAGAAGAAGAAGAAGAAGAAGAAGAAGAGGAAGAAGACGAACAAGAAGAAGACGTAGAACAAGAAGAAGACGTAGAAGAAGAAGAAGAAGAAGAAGAAGAAGAAGAAGAAGAAGAAGAAGAAGAAGAAGAAGAAGAAGAAGAAGAAGAAGAAGAAGAAGAAGAAGAAGAAGAAGAAGAAGAAGAAGAAGAAGAAGAAGACGAAGCAGAAGAAGAAGAAGAAGAAGAAGAAGAAGAAGAAGAAGAAGAAGAAGAAGAAGAAGAAGAAGAAGAAGAAGAAGAAGAAGAAGAAGAAGAAGAAGAAGAAGAAGAAGAAGAAGACGTAGAAGAAGAAGAAGAAGAAGAAGAAGAAGAAGAAGAAGAAGAAGAAGAAGAAGAAGAAGAAGAAGAAGAAGAAGAAGACGAAGACGAAGAAGAAGAAGACGTAGAAGAAGAAGAAGAAGAAGCAGAAGAAGAAGAAGAAGAAGAAGAAGAAGAAGAAGAAGAAGAAGAAGAAGAAGAAGAAGAAGAAGAAGAAGAAGAAGAAGAAGAAGGAGAAGAAGAAGAAGAAGAAGAAGAAGAAGAAGAAGAAGAAGAAGAAGAAGAAGAAGAAGAAGAAGAAGAAGAAGAAGAAGAAGAAGAAGAAGCAGTAGCAGCAGCCAGCAGCAGCCAGCAGCAACAGCAGCAGTAGATGATGTTTTATTTCTATGTCAGAATTGCTGATATATCAGATTTGGCCGTCAACTATACCATTCTTATAACGACTTTGGGTTGCTCTCGTTGGTTCAGTGATCAATCGAGTGGACTGGCGGCTGTTTGTGGATATCCCTGACATTCAATAGATTTATGAAACAGCTACAGTCTCGTGAAATGGCAAACCACTCTATTTACCGCCTCCTGAGAGTTTGATGCAGAATGTATTTCCTAAATTATTTATGCTGACATCATTTCCCATTCTAACCACGCTGATAACGTGAACAGAGTTTACCCATTGTCTCAGCCCTAGCATTGCCATCTAGCACTTGCATTGCTGCGAACACTGACACCCGTCTGTTTAATTTCATTATAATATTTCAGTGTTTCAACACGCAGAATGCCACCTGACACTCGCATTGCCTCTCACACTTAAACTAGTCTTCCTCTTTTCTCCCTCCCTTCTTCCTATTTTCCTGCGACTTCCTGTGCCGCTTTTTCTGCCACTGTATCTGACTCTTACTCTTCTTCTGCCTCCTCTTCCACTTCTACGTCTTCCTCTTATTCCACCCAGTTTATTTCATTATATTTTTAAAGTTTTATCACCATATTCACACAAATGATGCTTAGGAACAACACTACATATTAGCCAAAGATCACAATCAACAATGAAGAAATAGAAAGTGTCATAACTTTAACACTACATATTAGCCAAAGTTCACAATCAACAATGAAGAAATAGAAAGTGTCATAACTTTAACACTACATATTAGCCAAAGATCACAAGCAACAAGGAAGGAATAGAAAGTGTCGTAACTTTAACACTACATATTAGCCAAAGATCACAAGCAACAAGGAAGGAATAGAAAGTGTCATAACTTTAACACTACATATTAGCCAAAGATCACAAGCAACAAGGAAGGAATAGAAAGTGTCATAACTTTAACACTACATATTAGCCAAAGTTCACAATCAACAATGAAGAAATAGAAAGTGTCATAAATTTAACACTACATATTAGCCAAAGATCACAACCGGCAATGAAGAAATAGAAAGTTTCATAACTTTAACACTTCAAATTAGCGAAAGGTCACAACCAACAATGAAGAAATAGAAAGTGTCATAACTTTAACACTACATATTAGCCAAAGATCACAATCAACAATGAAGAAATAGAAAGTGTCATTACTTTTAATATCTGGACTCCATAATCAACAACAATTAGGACTGTCCAAAAGAAGTCAGATGTAGACCGGCAATGGCAAGGCAGAGGTTTGACATTACTCGGAATCTACCCCACAACACCAATACAAAAGTACACTTTGTGAGAACATGCATCTGTCCCGTGGCAGCATGCATTTGGGAGTTATGTATCTTTTTGCAATTAATACAGAACAAAATATGTTGTTTTAGAACACCGTGGACCAAGAAAAGGAAAAATACTGACAATCTAAAAGATCTGCACATGGAAGAAAACCGACCCACAAAGAACATTTTGTCTCGGAAATTAGCTAACGAAAGAAGAAGTCTCGGAAACTAATATACTTTGGCTATAGTAAATGTTACAGTTGCTTGAAAAAAATCAGCTTTAGAAGAAGTGGCTTGGATCGACGAACACGAAACTGAAAACAGGAAACCTCAGGACACTGCAGACAGCTTGGGTATGATAGTGAATGGTGCAGGAGAATTGGACAAGAATTGAGAAACTTTCGCGACCGTGATACAAAGGAAGTTCTGCAAAGGACCCGCTACACGATGATCGGTGTATTGCCTTTCTATTTTAAAGTGTCATGGCTGGAGAAGACAAATCTCTACAATTGAGCGTGTACTTCGTATGGATTAACGAATTCCTAGCTGACCGGAAATGGGATACTGCCATAATGTGCTGATTACCATGGGCACGGCGTGCAGAGTGCAATGTTAAGGGCACACCAAAGCAGAAATGGAGCAACACTTGGTGAATCGTTCCAGTGTTTCTAAGTTAGTTGCATATCCTTTACAGGATGTTGCAGTAAACCCCAGCATTTTGTGGCTGTTCGTGATTCCTTGGCAAGTTTACGTTCAGTAGTTCACCACCGGCACCTATACCATTTCATTAAAAAAATACCAACGTAAGGCGGTCTGCTGCCAAATCGCTCAAAGTTGTGTTTCGAACGCGTCCGTAATGTCTTCGCCACGGAGCGGTTGATTACGATGTTACAGCTATAGACCAAAGCTACGCAGAGAATGCTGCTATTGGGAATTTACGACCAGGGTGTAGTGTAGAACGATAGAAGAACGGAGCGCAGCTGAAAATGTTACAATATTAGCATTCGGCTCGAGTAGGAGACTATAACTGTTACACTCCAATTACTCACATGCACTAATTATACCAACGTGGCTTCACTATCTGACTCTCTGTTCATAGCACAGCATGCGTATAAAGGTTGGTTCTAGTATACATGTGAATACAAAACAAAAACAGGTATGTGTCAATCCTGCAAAATAAAAAAAAAAGTGAGAGATAATTAAACACAAAGTGTATATACCGTATAATGCAAATCTGGTAAATGGAAATAACAGTGTATAGATAACAATGATAATAACAACGTAAAAATAAGATACAAATATATTATTGTTGTTGTTTGTCAATAAAGAATGATGATAACCATTGGTTTCATCCAGTGGGGCTGAAATTATGGAGCCGTGAGTTCTAAGATGGCTGATAAGGCCTATTTTGGCTCGAAATGTTCTTTGACAGTGTGGGCAAAGAATGCTTGACGTTCCAGGAGGAGAATGATCTGCAGTGGTTTTTCTGTCCAGCCTTTTGTTCATAGCTCGTGCAGTTGCACTCTTGCGTAATGACGTACACCACGAATTTCGGTCTTTCGCAAGTGTCATGATGAATTCCAAAAGCTTTCAGTGAGATTTTCAGTCTTTAAAACGTTTCCTCTGGCCGACTTGGGAGCGTTTACCACAACGCAGCGCGCCGTAAAAAATTTAATTCGTTTAGAGAGCCTGTAATCTGGCATGCGAGTTAAGTGACCAGCCCAGCGAATCTGATTCTTTATTAGTAGAGTGTGGATACTGGGCCTGAACGCTCTTTCTTGGACTTCAGTGTCTGGGATCTTGTCTTGCCATTTAATCTTCAATTGCTTCGTGTGGAAGTGGTTTAATTTCATAGCGTGTCGCTGATAAACAGTTCAGGTTTCACAAGCTTATAGCAGTGTGGATAATACAACTGCTTTGTAGACTTTCAGCTTTCTTTGCAGGCTTATTCTATTTCTGTCCCATACATTCTTGTACAGTCTGCCTAAGGCCGCGCTGACCATGGAGATTCTTGCATTCACTTCGCCATTAATTGTGGCAGCTTGTGACACAGATCTCCAAGATAGGTGAATTTGTCCACAACACTTAGTCTATGATCATTTACTTTGATATTCGGCACGGTGTGATTATTTTCTGGAGCTGGTGGTACATAAGTACAATCTTCTCCATGTTGATATTGAGCCCAAAGTTGGCACAGGCATATGAGAAAGCTGAAACATTGTGTTGCTTGTCTGCCTATGAGTTGGCATATAGAGCGCAATCATCAGCAAACTCTGACGGTGTCGCTCTTAGTTTTGGTTTTTGCTTTCAGTCTTCTGAGATTGAACAGATTTCCGTCCATGCGGTAGTTGATAACTATTCCAATGCCTTTGTTCTCGAAGGCATTCGTCCGCATAGCTGAAAACATGAGGCTGAACAGTGTTGGTGCCAGGACACATTCTTGCTTCACTCCATTAATGACAGGGAAGTGCTCAGACAGTTCACCATTTTCCTGTACTCTTGCCTGCAAACCATCATGAAATAGCCGCACTTTTTGCACAAACTTTCGTGCACAGACATATTTCGCCATAATCTTCCACAGTAATGGGCCGTGAGGCGATTGAGAAGAATTCTAGCGTGTATCTTCCCTGCAATTGAGAGGAAGGAGATGCCTTGGTGGTTGTAACAGGATTGGCGGTTTCCATTACGTTTGTAAAGGTGGACTAATGACGCATCCTTAAAATCTTGTAGCATGGTCTCGTTCACCTATATGTTGTAAAGACTTACAAATAAATCACACCACAACGAATCAACGTTTCGATCTAAATGATCTTCATCAGGAACAACACAAACAGATCTGTAGAAAAAAAAACAACAACATGAAATTAGACAATTTAATCAAACATTAAACTTTAAATGTTAACATTAAAAAAAGTATTATTAGGCCATTGCATATGTCCTGTTTCTAGGAAAGTTCGGGGAAGTTCAATTGTGAAAATTGCAAATAATATAATGTGAAGCCGAATGTATATATGGGCGTGACTAACAAAGGAAAACGTCTAAGGATGATTTGCTCTGCACATGCAGAAGTATGTAGCAACGAGAGAACACATTGACTCGTTTCTATAGAGTCTTTATAATGATATGTTCAAATGGAAAAACCTTCAATATTGCTAACGATCAAGTACTGACTTCTGCGTCATGATACAATGCGACGAGACTAAATAAACAAAACTACAAATTAAAATTAGCGCTACGGCTAAACTTCAAGGTCGTGCTAGATGTGTTTCAAAGCCCTAAGCAAATGAGGTAATCAGCATCTATGCACTTCTATATCTGGTCATAGAGAATGAACATTTTTGGTCGAGTTTCTAGTACCACAACAACATTCTCATTAAAAGTTAAACTTAGTAGTAGAGCCTGCAGCTTTTAATTATTTACAAAATAGCGCGTAGAATCTGCTACGGATAAAGAGTTACCGATATAACAATATTGAAATGTAATGTGTACTACTGTTGTATGCTTGTTGTACAGCTGTTTGAATGTTGGAGTTGTGTAGAGAGATTTTGACTTATTATAATTGGCTTACGTTCAACGGGACATTGGGTTGGAGTATGTTGATAACGAAATACCTAAAACCTACGGAGAACAGATTGCCAACCTTAGCCTAATTCCAATATTTGGTGTGTTGGATCATAATCTGTTTATTTGTTTGCTTTGAACTCAAGTGTAGTCCATACACGTGCTACAAGTTCTAGTGTTTTTTTTTTTTTTGTGTGCATATCCTTTACACGACATCGCTGTCAACATCAGCATCTTTCAGATGTATGTTGATTTCTTGGCAAGATTACGATCAGTAGTTTGCCATTGCTTTCTGAGCGGCCGGCTCACATACCCCGTAAGTTAACAATGCGATTCGAACCACTGCTGATTCTCACCGTCATCACGTTACCTACGAGAGTATACGAGACTAGGGAGAGAAGTCGCTAACCTCTAAGCCACGAAGCCGGCAAGTTCTAGTGTACTGGACTGATATTTGAGTGTTGATTAGTTTCCATTATTACCAGTGTTCCCCGCCATCAGGCGAATCTTCTCTGACTTTGGAGGTACTTGTAATTTACGTCCCCAAGTCAAGGACGGGAAGTTAACATTTTAGACCCTCGGACAGGTTTAGTGGTTGAACCCTCTACCTCAACAACAGTACAACAGGTAATAAACATCTCTGCAGATGAGAAAATCCCATATCAGTTTCTAACAACACTCTGGTTTCTGAGCCTGGAGATGGGAAGAAGAGCTATGTTACACAGTACACTTGGAAATGATACTTTGAAACCCAGTCAAGAGAACATTTCTATACCAGTCTCACCACGGCTACAGTATGCATTTTTTCGAGGCACACATGGCCTGAACAGTTCATCGGACTTTAGAGTTAACATGTAGTCATTCAACAATTGACAAACAACCAGCCATACTAGCAGACGACCTCAAGTTTCTGTCTTGTGACTTTTTCTGCCGCTGAAGTGTTCAACATGTGTTAAAGTGAGCTGAGGTTCACAAATCTCTCAGATGTGCACTCATCTAGTATCATATCTTTTGCAGAACCTCGCTCCCATTACAACTTTCCGGAAAACTTCTCGATCAAAAGCAAGATGTTCCACGTCCGAAACAGCCATCTGGAGATCATCCGCCACATCATACACCAATATTCTCTTTGGTTTTCCTCTTCTGATCTTTCTAGGCATATACCTCTCTATTATTGTTCTCTCCAAACTTTCATGACGTTTCTCGTGACCAAAATATTTCAGTTTTCTTTGCTTTATCGTCTTTGATAGCCAACCTTCTTCAATGTTCAGCTCTTGAAGTATTGATGCAATTTGTTTTTTTCTTTATCCAAGATATTCTTAGAACCCGTCTGTAACATTTATATTCAAAGGCAATGATGCGATTTTCAGCTTGTTTAGTAAGTGCATGTTGCAATGGGGAAGTTGCGTGCTCTTACAAATCTAATTTTAAAAAAAAAATCTGTCCCACTTCATAATTTATTCAGCTGTATTAGTCTTTTAAGAGCAATTGATATTAGATATTCGAAATTTTCCACCACCTCCAATCTGTCCTCATCGCATCATGTTCGTCTTGCACCTTGCGATATCGAGGTGAAGTATAAATATCGGGAGAGTGCCCACTGCATGACGAGAACACGGAAGAAGAACCATCTGCAAATCTAACCATTACAGAACTCATGTTTGCGGACGACCAAGCACTAATAGCAAAATCAGAAGCTGAATTACAAGATCACATGAACAGTCTAAATGAAATGTGTAGTGAACATAACATGAAAATTAGCACAAGTAAAACAGAGGTAGTGACAAACTAAAGAAGAAACAGTAACAACGATTCACCTAAACGAACATCCATTGAAACAAGTAAAGAGTATTTAAAATGCTTGATTTGAACATCTCCATTCGTCTTCCACTGTATTTCTTTCCATAGGTAATCTTACAAAGATTTCAGTTAGTCCTTTCTCATCATTTCCCCCACTGCCACGTCTTTGAGGTTTACTAAGTTTACATGGCATGGCATGGCATATATTTTCCTGGTCTTTGCTTTCTTCTACAGATGGTCATTATTGTGGCAACGACTGCTTTGTGGTCTGTATTTATACTTAAGTTAAGCACTGCCCTTGCATCTAATATATTTCTCTTTCTGTTATTTCTTGTTAATATAAAATTTGGCTTTTAGTATCTAGATCGTTCCATTTATACCAGGGATATATTTATGAGTCTTTGTATTTATAGAATGTGTTTGTTATATAAAGGTCGTGTTGGCTGCATAACTCTATCAGTCTACTTCCGTTACCATTCCTTTCATTACGCTGGTCTCCAAATGCTCCGAGATGTTTTTCTATGCGCGCTCTATAGTATCCTAGTTTTGCATTGAAGTATCCCATAACTATGATGTTAGTAGTTATAAATGTGCAATTCGGTTAGGATTTGGAGGATTGCGGAGGATTGACCTTGACCTCGGCTGATTTTCACTCCTCCTCGGTCATATAGTTGGGTAAGGGGTGGGTAAGGGGTAATATTTAACTCTTAAATTTTAGGTTGTGTAGTAAAAAAGGTGTGTACCACATAATCAACATGAAGCACCCTCTCGGAGTGGTCAACAAGAAAACAGACCATTCATACCACTAAAAAACCAAACAAGAGTTCGTTTTCATAACTTTTTATTTTTCATTAATTGCATGAAATTTCCAATAATGTGTAGAAGAGTCAACAAAATATTTTTATTGACATCACATACGTGTATGTTCATTGACAAAGTACATTCATTTTATTGGTCATGACTAGTGACAAATGTGACATTGAGTCTTTTATATAGACATTTCACACATATGACGACTTTAATAGAACATATTATAGACACCAAACAGTAGAAAACATATATACATAAGTACACTAGGACGTGTTATATGTCTAGGGGTGATGTAGTGACCTTGTCTTTGTGAACTTGACGTTTTATGTAGAAATAGGATAGCGAGTTTCTGTGTTGTGTGTATGTGTAGATAGACGTGTCTTGTGTTTTGAAACCTACATTTGTCCCTCCAGTCGCTGTCTGTGTGTCAAGTACATCTAAAAATGTTTGTCTGTCTAGGTGTGTGTTGTGGTGTTTGGTGAGGCCCTTTGTGCTTGTTTTATTGTAGTCTCCGAAACAATGGTATGTTTTACTACATAAGGATACCATTCCATCCCCTTCGTATTCTAACTTGAAAAGACCAGGGGTTCTCTTTTCATAAGCTTTGATAGTCTGGCAAGCCTTACAGGTATCAGTACTAACTATATGTTCAGAGCAGACTTCAGCCGGGAACCACTGATTATAAACTCTATCATACTCTGCTCTAAAGTGTGGTCTAACTGCTGCCGCTAGGTTAGGTGTGCTAAGTACTAAGTAAAGAGAGTCAGTGTCCATTTCGCATAATTGGAAATCCTCCCTGTCTAAAAATTTATCTAAAAAGTCATAATAAAACTCTAACATCCTCAATTTGGCATATTGATAAACGAAAAAGCCTATCTGAAGGGGGAGATCCCAGACTGTTGTCTTTTTCCCTTTTACTACTTCAAATATGTCTTCGGTCAGTGGTGTCATCTTTTTAAATAAGGGATTATTTATTAACTTGGTTGTGTCTTCAGCCTTACAATAGGAAACATTGGTGTGCTTGGCCTTATTGGTTAGAGTTTTGCCGTATGCAGCATTCCCCAATAATTTCATGGTTCCTGCCTTAACGGGAGAGGTTGTATTACTGCCACCTTCTCTTCTGGCATCAGACACCATATCACCAAATTCTTGGAAGCAGCTAACTGGCTTATATTCAATGATTTGGTACACATGGGTGACCTCTAGCCCATGTTCCAGATACCATTTTAATAATGGTGTGGCCAACATGATCTTTTCTCCGATATAGCTACCTATAAGTGTCCGTCTGGCACTTGTCAGCAGTTTATGTGACTGGGCGTACTGCCTCATAAGGTCACCAATATCCTCTCTGCCCACTTCAATATTTTTGAATATTGGTGTCATCTCTGAGAATCGCGCTTTGTATTTGTCTGGCACGTGGATATCACACTCTATCAACCCAAACAAACTCTCAGCTCTTACAGCCTTTAGAATCCTTTCTTTGTTAATGGTCTTTTTATTATGCCATGGTTTGACATATGGGAATCTGCCCTTGACAAAACCCTTAATGTCACTATTGGTCTTTTTAAGGTTCCGCCACTCACATTCCCACATTTCTACTACTTTAACTTTCACCTCGTTAACCAAGTAGTCGTGAATGTCACAGGTGTTGTCATATAGTTCTGTCAGAGGTATCTTATTTACTGGATTTATGTCAATACCACGAGTCAGGGGACAGTCTGGGTGACCGTGGAATAGACATCCGTGAAACTGATACACGGTTGTATTCACCCTATCCCAACCATCTACTCTAATATGACGCGGACCCAGCGCCATCTCCCGCCCATTGAATTGTGTCCTCAACTCTATATTCTCACTATGCTCTATCCACGCTAGCCACTCTCTGCACTGAACAGTGTAAAATCTACCCTTATGAGTCTTGAACTCATCTTCTGCCTTTCGAATGACAGGAAAACCCGTGGGCATCTTTTGCATTAGAGCCCACAGGTAGAGAGCGTTAGCGTCATACCCTTTCAAACTCTTAACTAACTTACCCCCTCTGATGCGTGTCTGACCTATCTCATGGTACCTATGAAAGATTATGGACGGCCCTCCTACAATCTTGTCTCTAAGTGTTTTGTGCAGGTATTTCTCGTTCTCAGAACATAGTGAAAACACTACGTTTTTGGGCAGAGTCATAAAAAGATATTTTAAGGTTACTCCAGGGACGGAAATGGCGTCCTTAAACATGTCTACACCTAAATCTTTGAAGAATGTAACCTGTTTATCTAATGCTTCAATAAAAGGCTGTACATCTTTGTTATTATACCACACTAGAAAGTCTTCTAATGTGGCCATCTTATTTTCTACCCACACTTTCTGACACACTTTATACTCTGCCTCAGTAATATTACAATTTCTTAGTTTTGAAAAGAATGCCTCGTGTGGGGGTAACTGTGTTTCTTTTAGTTTTTCAAGGTTAGTTATAAACTCATAAGGAAAATTTCCCTTAGTTTCTTTAATTTTGTAAGCGGCTAGGTACTTTGAGTAGTTGAAACCTGGCGCTAAATAGTTACTGATATCAAGAAACTTCAATTGGTCCGTGGCAATACACATAAAATATTGTTTCTCTTGACAACAAAATTGCACGACACTTCCTCCGATTTTATGAAATAAGAAAATAAGTATGGCTTGATGAGGTTGATATCGTACTTTCCAGAGTTGAACCCCAGGACCGGTAACTCTTTCAAGTACGCATCGAACCTACCAATTAAAGTGTTCTCATTTTTATCCTCTAGTGCGGTGTACACATCTTCAAACTTAGCATGTAGTTCTGAATACGCCGCATCAGCGATTCGGGTCAAATAATCAAGCATCCTATTCACCAGATCTTGAGGATCACCCGATGTGATGAAGCAGACCGGGGACTAGAACCCAGGGACGTTGGAGGCGACTGAGCACGACATGGGAACATGGGAACATGTCGTGCTCAGTCGCCTCCAACGTCTCTTTGTTCGAGGCCCCGGTCTGCTTCATCACAGCGGGTGATCCTCAAGATCTGGTGAATAGGATGCTTGATCATTTGACCCGAATCGCTGATGTGGCGTATTCAGAACTGCATGCTAAGTTCGAAGATGTGTACACTGCACTAGAAGCGATAAATGAGAACACTTTAATTGGTAGGTTCGATGCGTACTTGAAAGAGTTACCGGTCCTGGGGTTCAACTCTGGAAAGTACGATATCAACCTCATCAAGCCATACTTATTTTCTTATTTCATAAAATCGGAGGAAGTGTCGTGCAATTTTGTTGTCAAGAGAAACAATATTTTATGTGTATTGCCACGGACCAATTGAAGTTTCTTGATATCAGTAACTATTTAGCGCCAGGTTTCAACTACTCAAAGTACCTAGCCGCTTACAAAATTAAAGAAACTAAGAGAAATTTTCCTTATGAGTTTATAACTAACCTTGAAAAACTAAAAGAAACACAGTTACCCCCACACGAGGCATTCTTTTCAAAACTAAGAAATTGTAATATTACTGAGGAAGAGTATAAAGTATGTCAGAAAGTGTGGGTAGAAAATAAGATGGCCACATTAAAAGACTTTCTAGTGTGGTATAATAACAAAGATGTTCAGCCTTTTATTGAGGCATTAGATAAACAGGTTACATTCTACAAAGATTTAGGTGTAGACATGTTTAAGGACGCCATTTCCGCCCCTGGAGTAACCTTAAATTATCTTTTTAGGACTCTGCCCAAAAACGTAGTGTTTTCACTATGTTCTGAGAACGAGAAAGACCTGCACAAAACACTTAGAGACAAGATTGTAGGAGGGCCGTCCATAATCTTTCATAGGTACCATGAGATAGGTCAGACCCGCATCAGAGGGGGTAAGCTTGTTAAGAGTTTGAAATGGTATGACGCTAACGCTCTCTACCTGTGGGCTCTAATGCAAAAGATGCCCACGGGTTTTCCTGTCATTCGAAAGGCAGAAGATGAGTTCAAGACTCATAAGGGTAGATTTTACACTGTTCAGTGCAGAGAGTGGCTAGCGTGGATAGAGCATAGTGAGAATATAGAGTTGAGGACACAATTCAATGGGCGGCAGATGGCGCTGGGTCCGCGTCATATTAGAGTAGATGGTTGGGATAGGGTGAATACAACCGTGTATCAGTTTCACGGATGTCTATTCCACGGTCACCCAGACTGTCCCCTGACTCGTGGTATTGACATAAATCCAGTAAATAAGATACCTCTGACAGAACTATATGACAACACCTGTGACATTCACGACTACTTGGTTAACGAGGTGAAAGTTAAAGTAGTAGAAATGTGGGAATATGAGTGGCGGAACCTTAAAAAGACCAGTAGTGACATTAAGGGTTTTGTCAAGGGCAGATTCCCATATGTCAAACCATGGCATAATAAAAAGACCATTAACAAAGAAAGGATTCTAAAGGCTGTAAGAGCTGAGAGTTTGTTTGGGTTGATAGAGTGTGATATCCACGTGCCAGACAAATACAAAGCGCGATTCTCAAAGATGACACCAATATTCAAAAATATTGAAGTGGGCAGAGAGGATATTGGTGACCTTATGAGGCAGTACGCCCAGTCACATAAACTGCTGACAAGTGCCAGACGGACACTATAGGTAGCTATATCGGAGAAAAGATCATGTTGGCCACACCATTATTAAAATGGTATCTGGATCATGGGCTAGAGGTCACCCATGTGTACCAAATCATTGAATATAAGCCAGTTAGCTGCTTCCAAGAATTTGGTGATATGGTGTCTGATGCCAGAAGAGAAGGTGACAGTAATACAACCTCTACCGTTAAGGCAGAAACCATGAAATTATTGGGGAATGCTGCATACGGCAAAACTCTAACCAATAAGGCCAAGCACACCAATGTTTCCTATTGTAAGGCTGAAGACACAACCAAGTTAATAAATAATCCCTTATTTAAAAATATGACACCACTGACCGAAGACATATTTGAAGTAGTAAAAGGGAAAAAGACAACAGTCTGGGATCTCTCCCTTCAGATAGGGTTTTTCGTTTATCAATATGCCAAATTGAGGATGTTAGAGTTTTATTATGACTTTTTAGATACATTTTTAGACAGGGAGGATTTCCAATTATGCGAAATGGACACTGACTCTCTTTACTTAGTACTTAGCACACCTAACCTAGCGGCAGCAGTTAGACCACACCTTAGAGCAGAGTATGATAGAGTTTATAATCAGTGGTTCCCGGCTGAAGTCTGCTCTGAACATATAGTTAGTACTGATACCTGTAAGGCTTGCCAGACTATCAAAGCTTATGAAAAGAGAACCCCTGAGTAGTAGGAGTGGGGCGCGCAGTCACGTATTTTTGTGGACGCGGCTGGCGGCTGATAGTTTTTTGGGAATATTGCCGACTTAGGGGGAAATTTTAGGTGAAATTTTTTGGGCGGTGGCTGCCTGGTCTGAACGAAAATCTGTAAAAGTGATTAAGGTAGCGGGCGGTGTGAAGGGGAAACGTTATATATATATATTGGTTACGTAGGGTATATGAATAAGGCGAGTGAAAGATAAACTTGCAAGGGTGTGATGGGTCGTCTTTATACTGGACGATGTAAGAGGTGTAGATGGTTACTGAACAAAATTTAAAAGGGTGTGATAGTAGTGTGTAAGTGAAAGTAAAGGGTGGTATGTAGCTTATTCACTACCATCATTACAAAGGAAATCTTATAAAGTAGATGTAATGGGTTCATTTGGTGGTAAGAGGGGTGGTTATTAGTGGTCAACTAGGAGTGGTCGATATAGGGGTGGTCATAAATGTAATAAGATAAGAGTTTTTATGTTCGCAGTTACACGCTGGTCAACCAGTGGTCAAGTAGTCAAGTAAGGAAATTATAGGGGAAAGTACGTATAGTGCAATGGTGGTGGGTAAAGTGAGGATGAATCACTAGTAGTGATAATAGTACTACCAATATTAGCGACAAGAATATTAGCTGGTGCGTTATTAGAGAGAAAAGTCTCTATTTTTGTGGGGTGTGTAAATATCATACAAAAAGGGTCATAAAACCACAAAGACACCCAAGTACATGCGAACATAAAAACTCTTATCTTATTAAATTTATGACCACCCCTATATCGACCACTCCTAGTTGACCACTAATAACCACCCCTCTTACCACCAAATGAACCCATTACATCTACTTTATAAGATTTCCTTTGTAATGATGGTAGTGAATAAGCTACATATCACCCTTTACTTTCACTTAGACGCTACTATCACACCCTTTTTACTTTTGCTCAGTAACCATCTACACCTCTTACTTCGTCCAGTATAAAGACGACCCATCACACCCTTGCAAGTTTATCTTTCACTCGCCTTATTCATATACCATACGTAACCAAAATATATAGCGTTTCCCCTTCACACCGCCCGCTACCTTAATCACTTTTACAGATTTTTGTTCAGACCAGGCAGCCACCGCCAAAAAAAAATTTCACCTAAAATTTCCCCCTCAGTCGGCAATATTCCCAAAAAACTATCAGCCGCCAGCCGCGTCCACAAAAATACGTGACTGCGCGCCCCACTCCTACTACTCACTAGTCATGACCAATAAAAATGAATGTACTTTGTCAATGAACATACACGTATGTGATGTCAATAAAAATATTTTGTTTACTCTTCTACACATTATTGGAAATTTCATGCAATTAATGAAAACTAAAAAGTTATGAAAACGAACTCTTGTTTGGTTTTTTAGTAGTATGAATGGTCTGTTTTCTTGTTGACCACTGCAAGAGGGTGCTTCATGTTGCTTGTGAATGTGGTACACACCTTTTTACTATACAACCTAAAATATAAGAGATATATTACCCCTTATCCAACTATATGACCGAGGAGGAGTGAAAATCAGCCGAGGTCAAGGTCAATCCTCCGCAATCCTCCAAATCCTAACCAAATTGCACATTTATAACTACTGATGTTGTTCTACTTATCTATTTTATTTAGCATGTCATGGGTGTCTTCGTTGAATTCCTCGCATTCTTGAGCATTATTGTTTGTATTACATCTTTCCTCATTAACATATATATTCCTTTCTCCATTGTAGTTGTATCTGTATGCATTATCTTTGTTTTTACTATGTTAAGATATAAGTTGTGGTTTTCACTATTCCGTTGGGTTGAGGTTATTACGTTTTCTATACCATTCTGTGATGTGGAGAGTAAAACTGTATTATCAGCATATCGAATCCCGGGTATGTAATGACCATCGATATTTAGAGCATCACATTGCTCCCTGATTATATCATCTCTGACATGTGTCATTATATTTTCGGCGTACAAGTTAAACAAATAGGAGGACAGCACACAGCCCTGACGGACTCCTTGCTTCATGTCAAACCAATCGGATGTTTCGCATCTATTATAACCGCTGCTTGTTTGTCTAGATTAAGCATTTTTATGATTTCTACTACATGTAATGGAAAGCCCATATTCCTCATAGCTTTGGATGTTGTACATAGTCAAATGCCTTTAAATAATCCATAAACCATAAGAATAGGTTTCTTCAAATTCTCTGCACCTCTCTATTATTAAACGCATGTTAAGTATGTGATCTCTTGTTCCTCTTCCTTGTCTAAATCCAGCTTGAACCACGCTAATCTCTTCTTCCATATTCTTACGAAGTCTTCCCATTATGATTTTTAGTAGAATTTTCAGATATTCACTGGCGATGGTCAAGAGGACAGAGAAGTCAGGACAAGCTGAGGCGTCTGAGCGCAATGCACAGTATGATGACGACAGAAAGGATAATATTAAAATGAATTTCTATAAATGTGCAGTGTTTCAGCAAACATATGTAATGTATTTACAATGACAGGTCATACGCCCTATTTCAGCAGAAATGTATTATTTGATATCACGGCTGTCTATCTATAAATGCTGTGTGCAGTGTTCCAGTTTATTATAAAGGTCATGGATTCGTTTCCGAACTCCGTCATTTGGTTTACGAGTGCTGTTTTTTTTCCCCGAGACCCCTGGGTATCGTCAGATGAGCTATGGAGTCTGTGCTTTGTTCGATGCATTTGGCAGGCCGCTCTGCTGAAGGCTATGGGAGCAGGCCGGTGCAATGGAGTCGAACTTCTTGCCTTTAAACCATTTATTATTTATCAATATTACTCTCTATCTATATAAGATGTGAATAATGTTTCAGCACAGGTGCATTATACTTGGTGTTACCATTGATTGACTTTAAATGTTGTGTTTGTTGTGTCAGCAGAAATGTATTCTAATTTAATTCTAAGATATTCTTCTTCCATGGTCAGATTTTTCTCTCCTAAACCTCCGAGTGCCTAGCAAGCCGGCAGGGGAATTTTATATTGCTCGTAGAAAATTAAAGAAGCATAATCGGAATGCCAAAATGGACAAAGGCACCAATACTAAAGAACAAACAGGTATCAATATAGTTACTAAGAAAGCACTCTACAACACGATCTTCCTACTAACTCTAGGCTACCAATGACAAACCTGGACAATGACAGAACAAGAGAAAAGAAAAATAATAATAACAGAAATAATATTCCTGAGAAGAATAATCAATATATCAACAAGAGAGAAAATCGTGAAATGAAGAAATCAAGAATAAAGTGGGGATTATAGCAGTGCTAGATTTTATCAGAAAACAGCAAGTTAAATTGTTTGGCCATGTAACTAGATTACCAACTAACAGTATACCACAACAAGCAATGATGTACAGATCAAATGGAAGCAGAAGAAGAGGCCGGCCACTTAAACTAACGAAATAACTATTCGTCGCCTATAGAGATAAAAAGAAGAGTACGGCAGGGATGTGTACTGTCCCCAACCCTCTTCAACCTATACACAGAAATAATTGTTAAACAAGTTGAACTGCCTGGACTTAACATCAATGAAAGAATCATAAACAATCTTAGGTATGTTGACGATACCGTGTTACTATGAGAAATGGCAGTAACAGAACTCTGGAATGTTCTCCACTTTCGTTGACCTTACCAAGGCTTTTGATACAGCCAGCAGAGGACTGTGGAATATTATGGCGAAATATGGCTGTCCACAAAAGTTTGTCCAAATAGTGCGGCTATTTCACGATGTTAGTTAATTAGTTAGTTAGTTAGTCGCAGTTCCAACTTCACAGCAACGGGTCGTCCCCATTATGCTCCGTTCCTGTGCCAGTGAATATCACACAAAACGCTCCCCACTGCCCAATGTGAAAAGTGGAAAAGACAGGAGTCTCGACAAAAAACAGCCCGCACAGATACACTGTCCATAATGCCGCCGACAGAATGTCAACACACCAGTCCCCCACGAAACACCCAATTCATCTCTGATGGAATCAGCAGTCATTTTCCTATCTGGATGTTTCCTAGATGTTCACCCACACAGTCCACGAAAATACATTTCATCACCGACGGCAGTGGCAGTCAATCAGAAGCCCAGCAGCCACGCATTACTGCATAAGGCAAAAACCTGCCAGCTCTGGGACATAGCCAACTGATGGTATGCAGGCAAGAGTACAGGAAAATGGTGACCTGTCTGAGCCCTTTCCTGTCATAAATGGAGTGAAGCAAGGATGTGTCTTGGCACCAACACTGTCCAGCCTCATGTTTTCAGGTATGCTGACGAATGCCTTCGAGAACAATGACATTGGAACAGACATCAACTACCGCATGGATGGAAAGTTGTTCAATCTCATAAGGCTGAAAGCCAAAACCAAAACTAACATCGACACCGTCAAGGAACTGCTGTTTGCGGTCTAAATGTCAACTCAGAGGCAGACATGTAACACAATATTTTAGCTTTCTCATATGCATGTGCCAACTTTGGGCTCAACATCAACTTGAAGAAGACTGTAGTTATGTACCAGCCAGCTCCAGGGAATAATCACACCGTGCCGAATATCAAGGTGAACGGTCATAGACTAAGTGTTATGGACAAGTTCACCTATCTTGACAGCACTGTGTCATAAGCTGCCCCAGTTTATGACGAAATGAATGCGAGAATCTCCAAGGCCAGCGCGGCCTTTGGCAGTCTGTTCAAGAATGTATGGGACAGAAATGGAATAAGCCTGCAAACAAAGCTGAAAGTCTATAAAGCAATTGTATTATCCACACTGCTATAGGCTTGTGAAACATGGACTGTTTACCAGCGACATGCTAGGAAAATTAAACCACTTCCACACAGCTACTGAAGATTAAATGGCAAGACAAGATCCCTGACACTGAATTTCTAGAAAGAGCGTCCATGCCCAGCATCCACACTATACTAATGAGGAATCAGATTCGCTAGGCTGGTAACTTAACCCGTATGTCAGATCGCAGGCTCCCTAAACGAATTTTTTTACGGCGAGCTGCGTTGCGGTAAACGCTCCCAAGACTGCCAGAGGAAACGCTTTAAAGACACTCTGAAAATGTCACTGGAAGCTTTTGGAATTCATCCTGACATCTGGGAGACGGCTGCTAAAGACCGTAATTCGTGGCGTGCATCATTACGCAAGGGTGCAGTCACTTGTGAAGCTAACAGGACTGCAAGAGCTGTGAAGAAAAGGCTGGACAGAAAAACCACTGCAGGAGATCTTCCTTCTGGAACGTCAAGCATTCTTTGCCCACATTGTCAAAGAACATTTCGAGCCAGAATAGGCGTTATCAGCAATCTTAGAACTGACGGCTCCATACTTTCAACCCCACTGGATGAAATGAAGGGTCATCATCATTATTGATGGACTAATGACAACAACAAGACTAGCAGAAAGCGAGCAAGAGTTGCAAGACCTAGTGGAACAGGTAAACATACATAATGCAGAATGTGACTTTGATATTAACATCCAAAAAAATAAAATCTATGATAATTAGCAGTGGAAAGGAAAGGTCATCAATGAAAATCTCAGTAAATGGGGAGATACGAGAGTAAGAAACAAGTTTATCCTATCTTGTACATATAAGAACAGTTGATGGCAGAGGTGAAATAGAAATAAAAAAGAGAATAGGATTTGGCCAAAAATGCGTTGAACGGTATGTCATCAGTATTAATATCTAGAGAGATTAACGACGCATTAAAAATTAGAATTGTCAAATGTTACGTATGTTCAAGGCTACTGTATGGCGCGTAAACCTGGGCATTGAACAAGCTACTAGAAAGTCGCATAGAGACCCTGGAGATGTGGAAACAAAAACAATCAAATGCATAGGTTCTAGAAAAACTGGGAATGAAGAGAGAATTAATGAAAGAAATAAAGAGGAGAAAAGTGAAATATTTCGGCCACGTTAAAAGATATGATACTCTTATAAAACCATACTAGAGGGCAAGGTTGAGGGCAAGCGAGCAAGGAGTAGACAACGATACAAGTGGGAAGATAACATCAAGAGATGGACGAACATCAGCCTGACAGAGTTTACAGTCGGGGCGAGAGACTGACAGTGTTGGAGATCCATTGCAACCAACCATCATTGTGGAGACGGCACCTGATTGATTGATTGAGATATGCTTCGCAACTCATGACTGTGTGTTACCAGGGCCCATTGGTGCAGCAAAGAACATCAACACTTTAATCTACGATGCGAGTTGACTAGGTGGTTAAGGAGGGTTGCTTGAGACTGGCCTCCCGTCTCGATGAAAACATTATCTGTAAAATCAAACCAATCATGAACATCTCTACAAAGGACTTGCTGTGTGTTGATTTAGGACCTATGCTGTATTGGGAAATTACAGGCAGAAGGAGACGTCATAACAAAAGAGCCGTATAAACTCATTAATTAAAATATTAAAATATTTGCGACTTATTTTATTGGAGCTTATATGATAATCAACGAATACGGTTGTGTGTGTGTGTGTGTGTGTGTGTGTGTGTGTGTGTGTGTGTGTGTGTGTATGGGAGACAGAGAGAGAGAGAGAGAGAGAGAGAGAGAGAGAGAGAGAGAGAGAGAGAGAGAGAAAGTGTGTGCGTGTGTGTGTGTGTGTATGAGAGAGAAATGATTAACGCCTTGAGTTAGCGCACTAGGTACATCAGCCTACTCGTGTCTCCAGGCAAGAAAGATTCAAAGCGGAATTGATATTATATTCCGACTGATAATTCTGTAGTACAGACCAACATCACTTAGTAGACAACACGGACAAATGATACATGAATACTTATTCATTTGTTACCAGCACCATCATGGACTGCAATCAAAGATTATATAAACTGTGGAGAACCTTGAGGCAAGTGAAATAGTATGGGAAATAAACACACATACACTCATTGTAGTAGGTGGCAAAATTAGTTGTTAAGGGTACACCAGACAATATAGAAGTTGAATACTATAGTGACTACTGTAGAAAGGGCCTAGAAGCAGCGGAGATGTGGTTTCTGAGACACAGGTTGCGAATCCCTTGGACTGCCAGAGTGACTAACAACTATTGTCTGGAAGAGGCTTATGGAACAGGAACATTAAATACAACAATAAAAGAGTGACAAACGGCATTCTTTGGTCGTGTAATGAGAAGAGAAGCATTGGAGAACATCGTGACAACTGGAAAGATAAGTGAAAACCGAGGCAGAAGCAGACCAAGAGATTGAGACGGTGGCATTGTGAAATATCGTTAAGAGAGTTGATCCAAAAATCAAGGACCGAGATCTGTGAGAGACATGAACGCCCACGCCATTTGACAGGGCACACAATGATGATAATAGTGATCACACATGGGTTTGAACCTGTCGCCTACAAATGAAACCAACATCTCGATGAAGGAACAAGTGTAGTTAAACGAACGGTCAAGTAGATAATTCTATGAAAACAAGAGAAGTGTATATTCTTAGGGATTAACTAGTTCATAGGATTTAGGGTATTGGACACAGCCGTTATGTGCTAATGTGCTAATAACCACGGACGGAGTGTTTAGAGAGTGGTGTGAAGGACAAACTAAACCAGAATTTCCGCAGTCAATTGCGGATAATTCCAATGATTACGATGCCATTATTCACAGTATCAGGTCTAAGCGGGGGTTGAACGGTAGAAAAATATTCAAATGACGACAACGCCTCGTTGAAAGAACAAGTGCGCTTAAACGCTCGGTCAACTAGATAAATCTGTGAACATGTGTCTTTATCAGCCCATTGGATCATCCATCCAAACCCACGATTATGGAATATGGACGAAAGTTATATCCTACAACTTAGTTAATAAATTATACTTGGGGAAAGAAAGGGGGGGGGGGGGGTGGGTTCAGTGGTGTTATCACCAGTCTCACTGTTATAATGTATTATGAGTACGTTAACAACATGATACACATAACACCTTACACCGAGTGCCAGACTGATGTATACACATATGGGCCCAGCACCATATGCCCAAGTGCGCCTGAAGATTGGTCTCAAAGCAGTTTCCACCTATCGGTCTCTGGTGTGATAGGGTCATCACATGTAAGTAGACCCGATGGCAAGGGGGAATAGTTGGTCCACCGTTTTCTCACGTTAGCACGTGACAAACACAATCGCCGAGCCCGCATCCGACCGTGCTTGTGATATTATCAGCGGAGTTCCTTATCAACTTCTCTAATTCGCCCACTTCATGCGCATTAGGCCTGTTAAAAGTTCCTGTATTAGATACTGGTTGGTATATGTATGATAGCGACATAATTGCCTCAGAGATCCCCCCATGCTCTGTGTAAGCAGGTTTCTTATAATGTTAGTAGACTGTCCTCCACAGGACGTCGCAGTCAGCCCCAGCATGTATTGGCTGTTGATGAATTACTAGGTAATTTAAATTCAGTAGTTTATCATTGATCTCTGAGGGGCCAACGTCTCATACCATGGAAATCACTGTCTGCGTCTAAATCACCCACGGCTGATTTCGAAGTCTCGGCTCGGTTTGTCAGGGAATATTAAAACTAAAGGTCTTACTATCCCCTTAGTCGCAGAAGCTGGTTACTTCAAATAATAGGCAGATTTAACATATCCGTTTCAAACATGTCATAAATGATGCCTCTCTCTCTCTCTCTCTCTCTCTCTCTCTCTCTCTCTCTCTCTCTCTCTCTCTCTCTCTCTCTCTCTCTCTCTCTCTCTATGCCACATAACATCAGAGGCGAATGGCATCTGAGCAGTATCAATCTTCCTCAGTATAAGCATATGAATATTCATGGTCCCAGTGATACTGCTATTGATCTGTCTGCTGTCCTGGAGTAACGACCGATATGTTTCAGATTTTCGATACATTATCAAGGAATCGCCACAGCGCGTATGATAATGTGGAAGAGTATTCGATTAAGAACATGATGAACTATACTAAAAAATATTAGCGTAGTTTAAAGGCATATCGTTTACAGAATATCGCAGTTAACCCCATCATTTTTGTTTACTGTTTGTGATTTATTGGCACATTTACGTTCAGTAGTTTGCCATTGCTTTCTGAACCAACAGCACTCATACCACTATATGAAAACTAAGACAAGGCTGTTTGCCGCTAAATCGCTCGCATCTGTGTTTCGCACGTGGTCGGTATGTGGGATTACGAATTGCGTCCGTAACCACTCCAACGCAGAGCCGGTAGACATAAACACTATAGGCAATTATCAAAGAACTGCATGTGAAGGTAAACTTAACATATTTTTTTCCACGCCATATGGGAATATGACGCCTGTACGACATTTGTATAAACCAATCTGCGCTTGATGAGTGAGTGGTCGATATCAATTTGGTCGTCTTTACTTCCCAGATCTTTCCCTGGTACTCATGGTAGGTCGTGTCGACTTGGGAGTTCAGGTCAAAGGAGAAAATATCCCTGCCTGGAAGGGAATTCCATTACATTCTTCTTATAGTCCATGTCAGTGGCGTGCAGAGGTTCTTTGATGCCCGGGGCCAACCCCTTGATTGGATGCCCCTAAATTGTTCTTTACCTCATTCATTCTCCCTCCCCTCCGACTGCACTATGCTGCCCCCTCTCCCTAACTGGATGCCTCCCTCCCAGCTGGATGCCCAGGGCCGTCCCGCACCCTCCTCTGCACGCTACTTTTCCATGTCGTGTTCCGTTGGTGATAATGTCTGTCCAAGGCCCATATATATATATATATAATATATATATATATATATATATATATATATATATATATATATATATATATATATATATATATATATATATATATATATATATATATATCTATAAAACAGAGTGTATGTTGTTTGTTTGTGTGTGGGGATTTTTGTATTGGATGCGTTCGATAACGGTACATCCGATTGAGATGAAATTTTCTACACGTCTTCCTTTCATTCATTTGCAACCGACTATAATAATTTCTTAATGTAAAATCTTCGACTTATTTAATAACATTTACTTTTCCATTTTCATTATATAATGTTTATATAGCAGGGGGACTTCACTCTAGAAAAGTTATTTCAAGGGGCATAACTTTTAATAACATTTCTATATACTTTATAGTCATATTGTTGGACTTACTTGCACTATTATTAAACTCTTTGTCTATAGTTATTTTTAGGCATATGAGTTATAATAAATAATGATATAATCTTTAAGGCATTTTCAAAGTTTGCATAAAAATAATGCATAATGCATAACATTGTAACCCATCTATTTCTGCTTACAAAACTTATCAACTGTCATGTCGGTGAATAAAAACAGTTTTCATTAAAAATAATGAATGGTGTGTGGTAGGACATTCTTTTAAGTTACTGTTTACAGGCGAAACCACGCCGGGTCAGATAGATAGACAGACAGACAGATAGTCGGGAAAGGAAGCTTATTTGACTACTTATATGAATGAATTAAATGACATGCTCCCCACCAGGGACTGGGTGAAGCCGGGCCGGGTCAGACAGACAGACAGATAAACAGACAGTCGGGAACGGGAGAGCTTATATGACTACGTATATGAATTAAATGAGATGCTCCCCACCAGGGACTGGGTGAAGCCGGGCCGGGACAGACAGACAGACAGATAGACAGACAAACAGATAGTCGGGAACGGGAGAGCTTATATGACTACGTATATGAATAAAATGAGATGCTCCCCACCAGGGACTGGGTGAAGCCGGGTCAAACAGACAGACAGACAGATAGTCGGGAACGGGAGAGCTTATATGACTACTTATATGAATTAAATGAGATGCTCCCCACCAGGGACTGGGTGAAGCCGGGCCGGGTCAGCCAGACAGACAGACAGACAGACAAACAAGCAGACAGACAGACTGATAGATAGATAGATCCCCTCCAGGGCCTGGGCGAAGCCGGGCCGGGTCAGCTAGTATATATATATATGATGAAGCAAAGAATAATATGGACAGACAGAAAAACCAATGAACGCGTCCTACAAGAAATAAATGTAAACAGTAAACTGATTAGAGAAATTAGACATAGACTTATCGACATGGCACATGATGATGTGATGATGATAGTATATATCATGTGCTATGTCGATAAGCTTGGGCGGTCAAGTTTAGCAATTTTACGAAATTACCATAGTCATGGGTCAGCTCAGTATTCTTATCTCGACCATACCACGTGGCCAAGCTATCCAGGTATTTACTTCTCTGCCTTCCTCTTGTTCTCTTCCCCTCAATCTTGCCAGTTGTCACCAAGTTCTCTCATTTATATCTTCTCATAACGTGGCCAAAAATTATGACCGTCTACGTCTAATTTCTCTAATCAGTTTACTGTTAACATTTAAATCTTTTAGGACGCGTTCATTGTTTTTCTGTCTATCCATAGTATTCTTTGCATCTTCCTCAGAAACCATATTTCCACAACCATCGTGTGTTTTTCAGCTTTCCTGCTCATTGTCCTTGCTTCACATTTATACAAAAGTATCGATTCTATGTAGCACCTCGACACTCTATTTCTCGTTGCAAATGACATTTTATTTTATTGGTCAGTATATTGTCCATCTTGCAAAAGGTTACATTCGCCATGGCGATTCTTGTTCTAATCTCTTCAAGGCATCTCCCGTCAGATGTTTTCACTGTTCAGAGATAATTGTACCGATTCACTTGTTGAAGAATATTCTTATTTACTTGTATATGACATTGTGGTATTTATTTATTTCTAGTGACGACCATATTTTGTTTCTTCTTAAAATTTAATTCTAACCCTAGTTGTTCACTGTGTGCAACAACCGAACTTTCTTGATGTTGCAGAACCTGCTCATTGTCTGAAATCAATACTGTATCATCTACATACGAGGGTAAGTTAATAAGTAAGTCACAAATGGCTGTAGAAACATAACTAATTATGATAACAACTTGAAACCAGTTTATTTTTACACATAAGTTGTCGATTATTTCTCAACATAATTTCCACCAACATTGATGCACTTATCCCATCGTTTTATCGGGTCTCCCAAACCGGTTGCATAGAACTGTGTGCTCTATTTTCATTTACCTGCCATCACACGGAACTTGTGTGACTTACTTATTGACTCACCCTCGTAACTTTTTTTTTCCTACCCAGCTATGCACCGCTTTACGAGAAATCGCTAGGGGTTAAGTCCACTGAAAACCCACCTTGGCGGGAGACATTTCGCGAGTGACGCCGAAGTTGAATGTGAAGTGAAAACGTGGTTTAGAAAACAGAGCAACCAGTTCGATGCAGCCGGTTTGGGAGGACTGATAACACGATGGGATAAGTGCATCGATGTTGGTGGAAATTATGTTGAGAAATTATGTTGAGACATAAAGGGACAATGTATGTATACAAATAAACTAGTTTTAAGTTGTTATCATAGTTAGTTATTTTTCTATAGCATTTTGTGACTTACTTATTAACTTTTCCTTGTATTTACTACCTATATAGCAAGCCGTCTGTCTGTCTGCTTTTCTGCCCGTTTTTGTGTCTTTCTATATGTCTCTGCCTCTTATGTTCACCTATCCGTCAATCTGTCTATCTATATCTTTCTTTTTCTTTCCTTTCTTCTTTCTCAATCCTAATTGCCCTCTTTTGATCCTCCTCAGCTAAACTCTAAGTATGTCTCCAAATCAAACGCAGTTTGTGCGCTACAGATGCTAATACCTGACATTACAAAAGCGACACTATGATTGCGAGTACATCAGCCACCCCACTATTTGCTAGATCGAGTGTGTACAACTATGAAACCTAACAAATATGTTTTGTTCTGTTAATTCAACAACCCACCAGCGAGTGGAAACCTTTTTAAGTTAACATTCCCATGTATTATTTTTTAATTTGAGGCTAGAATTCCCTCGAGCATCTAATTAATCCTTTGCAATTCAATTTTAATTAACGTTAATCAATGTTAAAATCTGGTGACGAGGTTAAGCAAACAAAGCGCTTATTTGCAAACAGGAACAACAGGGAAAGAATTAGTAGCTTGCAATGATGATTAGAGTAAACAAATATAAACTCACAGCATGTCGTGTCCTCCTTTAAAGTGTCGTCCCTGGAGTGAGGAGAGTCAACACCCACATTATAATATTCTTTCCTTATCAATATCTTGGAGAATCCACCAGCTTCCGTCCAACACACTCCATCAGCCTATGGACACTTTTCCCTATCACTCTCTCACTGTCGTACTATGCCCCCCTCTCATACTTCCCCCAACGCAACATATTCAACAACTCTTGCTTCTAAAAATTAATAAAGATTAATTTATTAAAAGAAAAATGTGTAATGTACGTAAGGCGTGTATGCGAAGAAAATGTGTGATGTGTTCTATAATGTGTGTATGATCGGACTTTCAGATAATAGCATAGTTTCTTCACTGCAAGGGCACACCACAGCACATTAAATCATAACCAGTGCACCTCACCCAGTGTCGAAACCCTCTTGCCGGATACTGACTGTCATCGGTAGCCACCTGGTAATCCATCTTCATGATCATCCGAAATAGATACTGTTTGTAAGTACAGATTGATTACGGACTGGTTGCAAACTAACTTTGTAAGTTCCTATCGGTCCTAAAGAATGCACAAATCCTTTGTAGTGTATTTAGGTTTTACTGTTAATGTTTCTACACTTGATCCTAACTAGTGTTCATATAGGTTCAAGTATATGTCATATGTAATATTACACTGGAATATAGCACACGATGTGACTTATCCGTTAATGTTCTCGTTCCTTAAACAATGTTTGTCTGATGTGTGATATATCAACAATCATCACCCATCCTATGTGAACCATCCATGCAGGAGTCGTTATATTGGCTGGCTCTTCTGGGCCATGCCATGGTGAACCCTTCTGAGTATGAGTCCAGCGTAAACATATACCATCTTTCTTCTCGGACGTTATTCCTTTTCCGTAAGAATCATTTTAGAGTCCAACTGGTGTCGTCCAATTGGAGTGCACTTCTTCAAAACCAGTGTTGAGTTTCCTAGTAACTGGTGGGGAACCTGTGGGAAAACCAACACATCATGTGAGAGCACTAGTCACTGATCCTACCGGCTGGGTGTAAGCTTATTACCCTGCTCTGTTATTTTACAGCTAACTACTCTGTCAGAGAGCCTTATAGCTTCTCACCTACGTCCGAATCAGGCTATGACTAAGGAAAGACCAATAAACAGAGGGCAACCTCAGTATTCTATTCACCCTAGCAGAGCCAATATCACTATTCTACTCTAACTAGTTTTCACCATGCTACCGCCTAAATTAATTAGGACTAATTACATAGTATACTACCTTAGGCAACACTGCAGTCTAACAAATCACATCTACAAATTGCCATGACAGGCACGTGAACCATTAAATCCACTAATAAGCACACGGTAGACATTATTCCAATAGAACCGCAGTGCCGAAACCCGTCCGCTAAAATCCAAGGTTTGAGTTCAACTGTCCTCTCTAATCATGGTTTTCTGGCAAACCCCTAAAATTGGTCACGTGACATGGTTGATGTCCTGCAGGTGTTATTTGGGCATATCATCCATTATCAGGAATCTATTTTCCCTGGCTCCATCAATGTCAGAGTTGTCATCAGTTGTTTAGATTCCCAAAACAAGCCAGCGAGTTCCTGTATACTCCCAACAACAGTTGCCAATAACAAGCCGTCAATCTTCTGTTGACTGGTGACAATCACCGCTGCCATTTCTGTTTGATGTCGGGAAACTCTAATTGACAGATGGACTGTTTCCTGTCCCTAGCTGCCAATTCCGGTTGTCTCTGACTGTTGACAAACTGTCAAAGCGATGTATGCATTCATCTCACTTCCGAATGTTCCTATTTTTGCTGACCAGATGTACAAGTACAGCTGTTATTTATGCCCGACCTGTTTGGGAACACGTGCAGCCACAACTATGAATGTTTTCTCTGTATTAGTTGAAACAATTGTCGCTTTGCAGATAGTCCGTTTAATCAGAAATCCTCTTACAGTAATCAGCTGGTCAAACGCGGTGTTTTATTTTGTGACATAGGCCCCCTCTTAAGAGAGTAGTCCATCTCACTCTTCTACACCGTGATTAATCCAGATGATTCATTCCTCTTCTTCAGGAGCTGGGTGTCTTGACAAGAAGTCCGCTCCAACATTTTCCTTCCCAGGAATGTACTCCACTGTGAAATTATAGGTTGAAGTAACAAAGACCACCGCATCAACCGGGCGTTGAGCTTCTGAGAAGTAGCCAGGAACATCAGGGGCTGATGATCCGACTGAACCCGAAACTTGACTCCATACAAATATGGCTGGAATTTTTGCACTGCCCATACGAGGGACAAGCACTCTCTCTCGACGGTTGAATAATTCCTCTCCGCCTGTAGAAGTTTCTTACTTGCGTATGCTACAGGTTTCAAAACCGAAGCATCGTCTTTTCCTTCCTGTAACAGAGCTGCCCCAATCCCAATCGCACTCGCATCCGTTCTCAACACAAATGGTTTGGAAAGGTCAGGGAGCTGTAATACAGGTTTGCTGACCAAGGCCTCCTTTAACTGACTATAGGCATTCTCACATTCTGGTGTCCAAATGATTTGGTCCGGGAATCCCTTTTTCAAGGTTTCCGTCAATGGAGCTCCCAGTTCAGTGAAATGTGGGATAAATTTGTGGTAGAACCCACACAACGAGAGAAAAGATCGCACATCCTTCTTCGTTTTTGGCCTTGGTGCATTTCTGATTTTCTCCAGGTTCTTCTCTTCTGGGACAATGTGTCCTGGAGTGATGGTGTGACCTAGAAATTCCAGAGTTTGGTAACCAATCATGCACTTGGTTGGACGAGCAGTAAGCCCTGCTTCCTTGAGTCTATTAAACACTCTCTCCAAGGATTGTAAGTGGTCATCCAAGCTGTCACTGGAAATCAGAATATCATCCATGAAAGAGATGATGGACGGATCCTGTAAAGGATCAAGTAAAGTCCTCATCATGCGTGTAAACACACTAGGTGCATTGCTGAGTCCAAAGGGCATGACCTTGAATTCGTAGTGTCCACTGGGTGTACTGAAAGCCAACAGTGGTCGAATCTCCGGTTTGACTGGTATCTGATAGTACCCCCGACTCAGATCCACCTTTGAAAAGTACCGAGCCTTATGGAGCCTAGCGAATAACTGCGTTGGATTCGGCAAAGGTTCCACCTGAAATTGTGTGTGACTGTTCAGAAGTCGGTAATCTATACACAACCGGTGTTCTCCACTTGGTTTCCGTAACAAAACTACCCCTGCATTGTATGGGGATGTGGAGGGTGCAATCACGTCATCCTCCAGCAGTTTCTGTATTTCCTCCTCCAGGGCCTTTTCTTTAGAGAATGGCACTGGGTAAACCTTTTGACGAACGGGTTCCTGCGTGGTCAAAGTCATCTCGAACTCCACCAACCTCGTTCGTCCTGGTTTATCAGTCAGTATCTCCTTATGAGACTTGAGAACCTGGATTATCCTTTCCCTCTCTTGGGAGGTCAGATCAGGGTTCACTTGCACATCCCTATAGGTTTCCTGGTGTACCAAGGGATATTCCCTGCCCTCGCTGGTTCCCACTTCAGTCTCCACTGCAACTGCCATTGCCATGAGGTGAGCTGCCTTGTCTCCGGGTCTCTCTTCGTATTTCCGCAAGAGATTGATATGGAAAATCTTCGACTTTCCCCGGATCCGGATCTGATAGTTGGTTCTGGATATCACCCTTTCCACGGGAAATGGTCCTTGCCAACCTATCTCCAGTTTGTTGTTTCCCGTTGGGAGTAGCAACAAGACTTTATCTCCCACCTCTAGAGATCTGTCTTTAGACCTACGGTTGTAGTAAGCCGCATGTCTTTTTCTGGCCTTTTTCAAGTTTTGATTTGCCAGAGTCCATCCCTTGTGGAGTTTTTCTTTCAGTTCCTCCACGTATTTGTAGGATGAGATCACTTCTTCTGACGTCCCCTCTTCAGTCCAACTCCTCAACATGGCTTCCAACGGTCCTTTGATTGGACGACCAAACAGCAACGTAGCGGGTGGTAGTCCTGTTGAGCCATGAGGAACTTCCCGATAGGCAAAAAGGGCTGCTGGGATATATTCATCCCACCTATCAGGTTTTTCCTGCGCTAGTTTCCTGAGCATTGTCATCAACGTGCCGTTGAAACGCTCTACTTGTCCATTGGCTTGAGGGTGGTAAGGGCTGGTATGTATGTGGTTAGAGTGAAACACCCTAAATACCTCCTCCATGAGTTTTCCACAAAACTGAGACCCATTGTCCGTCAGAATTTGATCCGGAAAGCCTAATCTGGTAAAGGCCTCCATCAGTGCGTCTGCCACTCTTTTCGAGTCAATCGTGGTCAACGGTATGGCCTCACCCCACATTGTACATCAATCCACCATTGTGAGTATATACATGTTCCTCTTCCTAGTCCTGGGAAGTGGACCCACGATATCGATGGCTACCCTCTCGAAAGGAGAGTTCATGATGGGCATCTCACCCAACACCACCGGTGCTGTCCAGTGTTTCGGTGCCACCCTCTGGCACTCAGGGCATGACTTCACATACCGACGCACATCATCTGTCATTCCCGGCCAATAGTAATGGCAGGAAATCCGCTGCATGGTGGCGGCAATACCCATGTGTCCACTAAAGGAGATGGTATGCCCCATATGAAGAATCTGGGACCGGTGAGCTTTCGGGACGACCAACTGACCGTATAGGTTGTCTCCCCTTCCTGCTCTCCTGTAGAGTATCCTATTCTTCATGTAGTACTGTCCCCCGTCCTGGTGGATCAGCACTTTTCTGCAGCTTTCTGTAGCAAGGACGTAAAGTATCATCCTCACTCTGGGCAGTTCGTAGCTCCCCCGGCAATTGGGTTAGTCACAATTGCTTCTGCCTCTTCCGTTCTCGTCTGAGAGCGAGTCTGCATTGCTCCCATATGGATTGGCTCCCTGGGCATTCCCAGAAAGACATACCGGCAACCTAGGATTACTGGAAAAATGGGATCGGTCAATACAGCGGCCTTGATGGTGCCGATGACAGTACCTTGACCGAATCTCCACATTAGCAATGGGCAACTTCATGGCTACAGCACTCTTCTGTGCAGGCTGTATATCCAAGGTCTCACCTGTGAATTGTTCTGGATGTACCAGATCCGCAGAAATCACGGCCTCCCCGTCCAGTCCTGTGTCGTATAAACACTCCACTTGACGACCGTTAACCTCTACCAATTCCACTACAGATGGTTTTTCCTGGTCTGGAGTCTCTTCCTCGGCCTCGACCTGTTCGGTGGGCTCCACCTTAGGTTTCCCGGGGCACACGACGAATTGAGTGTCTCCTGACTTTCCCCTGCAGTCAATAGCATTGTGCGTATTTGACTTGCATTGGTTGCACCATTTCCCTGTCCTAGATTTTCTAGTGCCGGACTTGAGTGAGCTCTCCTGGTGGCGAGCTTCCTTGTTGACCTTGGCATTTTCCGTGACAACCTCCTTGGAAGTCACTTGACATGCTGCGAAGTGAGGGTTCTTAGCCTTCGATTTGCAAGTCCCTCGTATTGTGAGAGGGTGACTTACAAATTGAACACCACTTCTCCGACCACGGTCGTTTTGGTGTAGAGCTTGAAGTGCTCTTACTTCCCTCCTTCTTCTTCTCTGAACTATCCTCTGATTTTTGCACATAATGTTCCCACTTTTTTGTTCCTGAGTTTTTGGCTTTCTTCTTGTCATGTTTCTCTTGACTTTTGGAGTTGGTGGAAAGGTTTTCCCCTGTCTCCCCATGTACTTCGACGAACCGTTCTGCTAATTTAGTCACGAGGTCAATACGTTCCGCTCCTTGTTCTCCCAGGAACGTCCTGAGAGGTTTAGACATTTGCTTCTTCAGCTGGTCGACCACCATGAGCTCTTCCAGACTCTCATAGTCATGTGCGAACCCAGCCAAATCCATCCACTTATGGAGATAAGATTTTAGACGCAAACTGTAGGCGGCAAACAACTCCCCCGGTTCTCGTTTCGCTGCTCGAAATTTTTTCCGGTAGGTATGTGACGTAACCTCGAATCGTTTCAGCAGAGCCGTCTTTAATTCGTCGTAATTGTTCTCATGTCCTGGTGGCAGGCGAGAATAAACCTCGTAGCCGGTCCCGCGTAATCCCTGGGATAGCTTGAGATTCCATTTGTTACGCTCCAGACCCATAGCAACAGACATGGCCTCGAAGCGTTGAAGGTACTGGTCAATCTTCTCTTTGTCCTCCTCGTAGACCGCTAAAGGAAACTTCATAGCATGGTACCCATGTCCACCTACTGGTGTTGAGCCTGAGATGGAGGAACCTCCAACTGCTCCCTCAGTTTCCCCATTAGATTGACTCTTCAACTCGAGTTCCCTCATCCGGTACTCGTGCTCCCTTTTCTGAGCCTTCCTGCTCCGCTTCCCGTTTCCTAGCATGCTTCCTCAAGCTTCAAAGTTTCCTAGCTGCTTGCTCAGCTTCCAATTTCTTAGCTGCTTGCTCAGCTTCCAATTTCCTAGCAGCTTGTTCCAACTCCATCCTTCTCAATTCCAACTCGGCCTTTCGATCTTCCCTTTCTGCTTGACGATACTCTCTCTCCACTTCCTGTATGTAATCCGTTAGAGCAGAACTCGACAATCCCATGTCTTCCCCCTTTGCCCTTAATTCTGCTGTGGCTTAGTTTAGGGGTGGCCATTTTACAGAGAGGTAAGCTAGCAGGTCGAGTACAATATAAATGCAAATTACTATACAGATATATGAACAAGTACTATAAATCTAGATATTACCACACACAGCACATTCACTCAGTGACAAGAGTAGAATCAGGACCACAGACCTATGCAGACGTGTGAAGTGTGAACAGGTAAGATATTAGTCCTAACCCCTATCCACATTCACTCTAGCTGGATTCTCCAATATGATATCTCCCTCTTATAACTAAGGATCCCGTGTCAAAAGACCCCGTTGTCAAAGGATCCCACTTGCAGGAGATCTCGCTGTCCAAGGATTCCGTTTACGGGAGATCCCGCTGTCCAAAGATCACGTTATCGAGCACCCAATAATGTCGTGTCCTCCTTTAAAGTGTCGTCCCTGGAGTGAGGAGAGTCAACACCCACATTATAATATTTTTTCCTTATCAATATCTTGGAGAATCCACCAGCTTCCGTCCAACACACTCCATCAGCCTATGGACACCTTTCCCTATCACTCTCTCACTGCCATACTATGCCCCCTCTCATACTTCCCCCAACGCAACATATTCAACAACTCTTGCTTCTAAAAATTAATAAAGATTAATTTGTTAAAAGAAAAATGTGTAATGTACGTAAGGCGTGTATGCGAATGAAATGTGTGATGTGTTCTATAATGTGTGTATGATCGGACTTTCAGATAATAGCATAGTTTCTTCACTGCAAGGGCACACCACAGCACATTAAATCATAACCAGTGCACCTCACCCAGTGTCGAAACCCTCTTGCCGGATACTGACTGTCATCGGTAGCCACCTGGTAATCCATCTTCATGATCATCCGAAATAGATACTGTTTGTAAGTACAGATTGATTACGGACTGGTTGCAAACTAACTTTGTAAGTTCCTATCGGTCCTAAAGAATGCACAAATCCTTTGTAGTGTATTTAGGTTTTACTGTTAATGTTTCTACACTTGATCCTAACTAGTGTTCATATAGGTTCAAGTATATGTCATATGTAATATTACACTGGAATCTAGCACACGATGTGACTTATCCGTTAATGTTCTCGTTCCTTAAACAATGTTTGTCTGATGTGTGATATATCAACAATCATCACCCATCCTATGTGAACCATACCACGCAGGAGTCGTTATATTGGCTGGCTCTTCTGGGCCATGCCATGGTGAACCCTTCTGAGTATGAGTCCAGCGTAAACATATACCATCTTTCTTCTCGGACGTTATTCCTTTTCCGTAAGAATCATTTTAGAGTCCAACTGGTGTCGTCCAATTGGAGTGCACTTCTTCAAAACCAGTGTTGAGTTTCCTAGTAACTGGTGGGGAACCTGTGGGAAAACCAACACATCATGTGAGAGCACTAGTCACAAATCCTACCGGCTGGGTGTAAGCTTATTACCCTGCTCTGTTATTTTACAGCTAACTACTCTGTCAGAGAGCCTTATAGCTTCTCACCTACGTCCGAATCAGGCTATGATAAGGAAAGACCAATAAACAGAGGGCAACCTCAGTATTCTATTCACCCTAGCAGAGCCAATAT